>JAQIWA010001058.1:0-21639 GCA_034693305.1 Eueremaeus valkanovi
CAGACATAGGATGAACTTAGTTGTGCCGATCTTATTGGTCAGCGTCTTATAGAGGTCTTCAATGCGATCCGAATTACTTAAACTGAAGTTATATTCTGTGTCCGAGTCTTTGCGCAGATCTTTGACTATTATTCGCTTTCGTGCAGGACTTGAATCCATCTCTCATTCACTGTATTTGGCTTTTGTCTGGAAATTAAAATTATTATAAAATTCATCACTTTTTATAATTGATTTTATATGACATTAGAATTGAGCCATGCACTCGCACAGGCACAGGCACTGGCGCAATTATTACGCCCACATTTTGTTAGTCCTATAGTTAGTCCTATTGTATGTAAACCTCAATCAAAGCAATTAAATCTAAAATCGTTTCTCTCTTCAGTAAATTATTATTATTTTTGACTTAAGTTTGAAAAAACTAAAGAAAGACTGATCACTAGTCTAACCACAACTCATACCAATCATATGAACGCATTTGAATGTAAACTAAATCTAATTATCATTAAATGTGATTCCAATGCAAACTAAAAGAACTGAATAACTGTTTAAACAATTGAATGAATTAATTAATTAATTATAAAATCAATTAAATAAACAGAAATATAGTTTTGGTTTAGTTTAGAAACAGATATATATTGGGTATAAAAATGTAATCAATTAATAAAATTACCTTAAAATGAATTATTTGTTGTTTGAATACGATTTAAACGACACTTTTTAATAAAAAAAAGTTTAATGAAAACTAAGAGCAAATGCTTAACCAAATGTCTAGTCGTGTAAATAAGGCTCAAATCCAGCCAATCAGAGCCAAGATATTCTGATGTCTTCCCCCATTCGCAGCAAAAATCATCTTTTATTTCACTTTCGTTATATTGAACATCGATATCGAAATCGCATTGAGAACACACATCAGATTGACTCACATTATCAATGTTGTCAATAACGCCTGAATTGTGCGCAATGTTTGTCTCAAAGCTATGTTTCAACTATTTATACGAAACCTGTTTTATAAGCTCTAAAACTCTAATACATGTTATGTTATGTTATCTTCAAAATTGTGTTTATCTCATATTCTTTATCTCAGGACATATTGAGAATACATTCCTATGTTATGATAGCATTTCCTCAAATTAACTGTATTCTGATTCATACCAAAGCTATGTAATGCTTATCCCTATTGTGCCGCTTCTCTCCATACTTACCAATGTTATGCAATAATGTCAGTCATTACATCAATACTAATGAGTCAATATTCTATACACTTCTAGAACAGTCAACAGCCAATCAGTAGAGACTACTCCCTGTTATGCCTAACCCTTACATACCAATGTTCGCACTGTTTGCCACTTTTTCTCTACTCTACACTTATTATGCTTTAAGAGCTCAAACACTAAACATGTAATTGTTTTAATCAGTTTTTAACTCTCAATAAAGTTATAGTTTTTATTATAACTCTTGTGTTGTGTCTCATCTCCCGATTTGATGACCTGACCAGTACCTCCCGACGGTACTCAAGCTGACCTGAGTGTTCTGGCATATATTGGCGTGACTTGGGAATTAAAGTGACAAGATCCACACTCTTCCACGACCTGACTGATGGGTCACCACAAGTGATCCGAGTCTGGCCGTCACAATATAATTAGATTACTGTATGAATGATATGAATAAATAATCAATAAATCTTCTAAAGTCGAAGATAAGGCCAAATAGGCTATGATTTCACGTAAATATGCCAACACTGCAGAAGCCGGCACATCTCCAGTCCTGATCACATTCAACATGTGCGGTACAATTGGTCCATTGGTGGTCTCCATGTCTACCCCGAGTCAGATAACACCAACCCATTCCACAGTAAGACCAGCACCAGTTGTTAAAGCATCCACAACCATTACTACCGGTGCAAACGTTCATTAGCTCTCTATTAGTGAAATCAGAGCCACTTTTCTTATGCAATACCGAACACAATATAAAACAGTAGGGAATGAATAAAATGCATAGAATTATAATATTTATTATCATTTTTCTCGTCCTTTCAATATTAGACTCTCTTTTGGGGCAAAAATTAATTATTTATTTCTTTTTGTAAAATTTATTCACAAAAACTAATGCCAATTATGTGTGTCCTTGCGATAAGATGCCTCGAATTTAACTAATTATGATTTTAATTTGAATTTTGTTTTTCTCAGATAATGAAGTCGTGTCTGAATTATATAACAAACTGTTTTATATCCCAAACATTTCAGTGTTTTTTTTTCGATATCGACTGAAAGTACATGTATTGAGAGTCTGTAAGCGTCTGTTTGATAACTATTAATAAAAATCAGATTTTGTTTCGATTTTAAATTCACAGATATTATACCATATCTGCAGGTATAGCCAGGTGTGGCCAGGCTACTCCTTATTGAGTTGGAGTAGACAGAGTTTTCAAAATTTTCAAGCGAGGTATCAAAAATCAAGTAATAATTTTTTTGGTGAAAATCATGGGAAGTGTTGAAATTCATCGGACATTTGGAATTTTATATAAAACCTGGATGCTTTTCAAATAAATCATCAAGCTGACTTATGCGTGTATGCCACCAATGATCACAAAAGCAATAAATCATAACTTATCAAGTACAGAATAAATAATTGCTATACTGCTGTGCTTTAATATTTCCGTTAAGTAATGCCTGTTAAATATGAATTCATATTTTGTATGTATTTCTAAAGCAATTGTATCTCAAAGTTATGTATTGTGAGACATATTGAATAACTTGAACTAATTTAAGGATAAGTAATATCCGAATAATCTTTAACTTATATGAAAATATCATTAATATTCAATACAAGGTTTAAGAATGTCATTGAATATTATTAAAATAGAAATTCCTTAAAAAAAATAAAATTTAATTATAATTTAATATAAATTAGAAAAAAATAATAACAAAAATTTCAAATGATTTGAATTACAATAAGAATCGATAAAATCCTTAATTATCTAATATATTGTGATTTCGAGCCATTAATGACTGCAATGTTTGAGAAAACAATTTATGAGTCATTAAAACATTTATTAAATAATTTATTACACATTTATTTTTATCGACTATTCTTGATATACAAAAAACATTTTCATTAATAAACACAATTGATCTCAAAAATTCTTACTTGGTAGTCAGAATAATTAGCAAGGTTGTTTATTGATTAAAAGTATACAATACAAGAATCATTTTAATTGATTTAATCACAGATCTGCAAGAGCTGGGAGGGTAGGGGAGCTTGGTTTTGCTCTCAGACCATAGGGAGTGGGGTTATAACTGAGGAGAGGGCTTTGCAAAAACCAAAATTGGGGCTAATTTTTGAAAAAAGCTTTCCGAACTTGGTGTTATTTTTGCCGAAATTTTAATATTTCAAGTGCTCCTGGTCAGATTTTAGTTGAATTTATTCAAATTTTTCAAAATATATCTTGGATATAACTCTCATCCGCATCTCTGGTTTTAATTAGGGGTCAAATGATTGCTTATCAAATGTTTATCCAATTTTGTAAACTGTATCGCAAATAAGACCTTGGGCATCCCTAGTAATTAGCATTTAATTAAAAACCAATAATTATGACCACAATATAATCGATATTAAATGATCAAGGTCATTCGTATTAAAATAAATTCTTATTATTGTGTATTAAATACGTAAACACAATCTCAATGAAAAAACTGAATCATTTCAATGAAAATTATAATTATTTTTAATCCGGATTCGAGTTTTGGAGGTCTGGAAAATCACCCTAACCTTAAAACTGATCCGAACAGAACAGAACACAACTATAATATTCTTTGTTCGACACATATATGAATAAATTATAGAAACAGATTGTCGTCAAACTCAATGAAAGCTCATTTTTAAATGGAATTCTGATTGCAATCAAATAAGAGATATAGAAATGAATTGATTGTGAAATAACAGTATTTATGGTTCAGCTCAGCTCAGCTCAGGTGATATTATAGAAAACTATTTTCGAATCAGATTATGAAATAAATGAAAGCAATTTTGAAATTTTGAAATTTAGCAATAAAAGGGATTCATATAAATTATTTATAAATATTCAAGGTGATACCTGACTAGCATGCACTGGCGTTTAACACTGGCCTCTCTCAGACTCTCAGAGATCAGTTCAGAACAAAATAAGATAATTCTGTTATTCTAATGATTTTTGTTGCCATATATTCTTGAGAGCTATTAAAGCATAAAATCTTTTGACATTTTATAGTCTTAGGCCAGACGTCATGTGACAGTAAAATACCTAATTATGTGTTGTTCTTATGCAGTCTTCTTCAATGTCAGTATGCCTTTAGACTAAATCCTTCAGTGATTTACGATTTTATTTCGCAATTTATTAATAGTTTTGTATTCGTATACTTAGTATACAATATAGGAATTTCGGAGCCATTTGGGAGTCAAAGGACTTTATTGAGAAAAACCCAAAAGAATATTCTCGATAATTGCCTAGATTCCTGATTGTGCCAAGTACAATTAAGGGGAATTTGATTTATTTTATCGAATGTAAGAATTTTGACGATTTAACAGCATTTTTGAACTATTAGATCATAATTGAAAGATAAATACTGGTCGATAGCATACCTGATCAAACTCAAAATTCTGGTCGTCAACAAATAGTTGCATGCACATAATGAAAAGTGGTTTCATCTTCCAAATTTTGAGATTTTCTGTTAATACACATAAAAATAATGATTAACATTAACTCAATTGGTTTCAATTCAGTTATTTTTCGTTTGCATTCTATAAAAACTAATTTTATATTCAATGTTAAATTATGATAAGAAAACAGCTCTTATTTAAACTGTAATTAATATACATATTCAGTCATCTTAATTGATATTTAAAAAAATTACCTTTTTACTTTTTTTTTGTCAAAAAATTCCCTATTTTTCAGAATTTATTTTTGAATTTCATAATAATTGAAATTCTGTATAAATTCGTTATATATCAGACGCATAATAAGAATTAAATTCTGGAATTAAACCTGTACATTTCTGTACTGTTTTGTGTTATCAATGTTATTTATTTCTGATGCTTTTGATACGAAATATAATAAGGCTTAAATAATAAGCAAATCCAAGAAAAGGGTATATCGATTTACAGAAGCTGTTGATTTGTTACCTAGGCAAGGTGCAATTTATACTGTAATTATCAATATTTATCACCGCGGTAGGTATTCAATTCCAGAATTGTGCTGTCACCAGTCCAATGCTCTACCAATTGAGCTGCCATTAAGTGCCCACATATTGGATGTGATCTTTCTATTAATTAATTAATTAATAAGATTTCGATTTTATCTTTAATTAAAAATTTAAATTTCAAAATGAATTTCGATTTATTGAAGACTTACTTAAAGCCAAATACGTATTCAATTAAAACAGATTTAAATTGTGATAAAATTCGTTGAGTAATAGTACGTGATTTGAATTTCGGCTTTAATTGCATTTTAAATAATAATTGGATTTTTTTTGTTCGGTTTTAAACATTACAGTTGAGTACAAATTTGGTATTTATTAGGCTTAAACCAAGGATTTACAGAAGTTCTAGAGGATTGGCCAAGGTCCTATAGTTGAATGTGATAAGATCTACTTTAGCTACTCGAGCCAAGGGAGGGCTGAACTCAATGCTTACGAATCAATATATTTTAGATTTAATGCAAATTTTTAGCCAAAATATTCGAATTAGAGTTTTGAAGACCCCCTTTGACCATATAATCATCCATGTTCATTTTGAAGTAGGCTTTTTCAGTATAAGCTTTATCATTTTTGTATTTTTACTCCAGCTATACTTATGCCCTGAACTATCCCAATCATGATATTTTATGTCCCCTGGGCAGTTTGGATTGTGCACAGATCTAAATGATGATAAGTCGCTGTCATTCCTGATAAAAGCAGAGAATAGTCCGGGTTACTGAATGTCATCCAAGATAATTAATTATGGCATCGGTTTCTCATTAAAACCCTTTTAAGCAAATAAATGAATTCAAAAGATTTATAAAAAAAAATATTATAAAAGTATACAATAATTGTAAATAGATTTCAAGGTGTCGTTAATTAATTGATGGGCAGATCAGTTACAGAAAAAAGCCTGGATTATTGAAGATATTTATATAAATAAGTTGGAAAAATAACTTATATGGAAAAGTTTGCAGAGTCTGCACATCCCTGTCATTAATGAGGAATCAAATAATTAGAATTCATTGAATTTGTTTTATTTTTAATGAGTAAACGAATAAACTAATCAATTGATTGCCGTTTGAATGTCACACACATTCTGACCATCCCTTCTGTTTTTCTAAACTTACTCTCCTTAACACCTTCTCTCTCTCTCTCTCTCTCTCTCTCTCTCTCTCTCTCTCTCTCTCTCCTCTCTCTCTCTCTCCTTCTTTCTTTCTTTCCTCATCTTACTCTCAGTCTCAAGTACTCCAGGTATATTCTATGTGCAAATTTCATCTTCCAATGGATGAAATATTTAAGTCTTTATACAAATTTTCTTTTTTTATTTATTTAACTTCTTATTTACTTATTTTCAATAAAATCCAGGGTTTTATTAATCAGGAGATTGTACTAAAAGCTAAAACAAATTGATTAATAAAATCATCAAAACTTATATTTAAATAAAAAAAAGTTAATTTTTTTGATGAATAAAATGATAATTAAAAAAAATCTTATCATAATTAAACTCAAAAACATTTTTGATTTATTACACGAAGAATGTTAATGAAAATAATATTTAAAGATATGGATGAAATCGATAGAAAAATATAAAAACAGCCCTTTTATCATCACATAAACATTCAAAATGATCCACGTCAAATATCAATTTAATAGGCTTTACATTTCATTTACAGACTGTTAGATATGATATACTTCGGATGAGTCTTGAAATTCAATTATCTATTTAGGAATTCCAAGAAAATTAATTTAAACCAATCGCAAACCACTCACACAGTTATCGTTTGGCATATATTATGCTTTTGTTAGTAGTCTTTAAAAAAATGATGCTTTTCTGGTTCATTCGGGGACACTTTCAATGTTATTATCATACTGTCAAGGCTGGGCTTGGCTTCATTTTTTGTATAAAAAGCGGTTCACTTGTTCCTTAAGTTCAATTGAAAATTATTGCTTATTTTCAAACTCTAATAATCTCAACAAAAATGAAAGTTTTGGTGAGTTTTCATAATATAGTTAAGAATATATTTGATTCTCTAATCTATATCTTATATTCTCAGATCGCACTCGCATTGTTCGCATTGGTTGCGGTAACTCATGCCGTCCCTGGTGGCTATGGATTGAGTGGCTATGGCGGATGGGGAGGTTATGGTGGCGGATGGGGTGGTCTCGGATATGGAGGTTGGGGACGAGGATATGGCGGTGGATGGGGACGAAGTTATAGTGGACTTGGCGGATGGGGCGGATATGGAGGCTTAGGCCGCGGATATGGTGGATGGGGACGAAGTTATAGTGGACTTGGCGGATGGGGAGGATATGGAGGCTTAGGCCGCGGATATGGCGGATGGGGACGAGGATATGGAGGATGGGGTGGTCTTGGCTACGGAGGATATTGGAAATAAATGCTTATTTGAATTGATGTATAAACTAATGAACTGAAACAACAAATCAAAAGTCAATTAAATCTCAAAATTATATTTTCATTTCATTTTCAAACTTTTTTATTGTAAAATAAATTCAAAATTATTTTTATTTAATCAAAGAAATAAAAAATTAGTTTTGATTTATAATTATGACTAAAATTATTGAAATAAGATTTCTAATCACTTCAAACAGGGTAAATGTCACCCACTACAATATAAGCGAATAGGAATCTTAAATCTTCTGCAAAATAAAAAAAAATGGATAAAATACAGCATTCAATGTGATTGAAGTGAATGCAGTCAATACCGGGTTTAACGTAATCGGGTTTTAGCCGAATATCTTATTTATCATATATGATCTTATTTATATTATCTGGGGATGAAAATATCGCATTAAACCAAAAGTCCTATTTAACCAACTTAGTTTCTGGTACATCATATGATTCTGCTATTACCGTAACTGTTAATGATTGACATGGATTATAAATTTATTGGAGTTATAAAGACATGATATGAATTGAATGGGTCTTTAAATTCGAGTAAATCATAATTTTTTAAAAATCAATTCATAACGCATTCATAAACCACTCACACAGTTATCGTTTGGCACTTATTCTGAATTTTTTGTAATAATCGTAAAAAAGCCTTTCCTTTCATACAGGGATACCTCGAATACCTGAGCAGAAGGGATTGTCAAGGCTGAGCTCAGTTTACTTATTTTGTATAAAAAGCGATTCACTTTTTATTTGAGTTCAATTGAAAATTATTGCTTATTTTCAAAGTCTAATACTCTCAACAAAAATGAAAGTTTTGGTGAGTTTTGAAAATATAGTTCAGAATATTCTTTCAGTTCTCTAATTCTGATCATATATTCTCAGATCGCACTCGCATTGTTCGCATTGGTTGCTGTAACTCATGCCGTCTATGGTGGCTATGGATTGGGCGGCTATGGCGGATGGGGAGGCCTAGGCTACGGTGGTGGATGGGGTGGTCTCGGTTATGGAGGATGGGGTGGATATGGTATGTATTTTTAATGTTTGTGAAAAATTTCTTTAATAGATATATTAATTTTCTCTCTTATTAAATGGGTTTAAATACTTTTCAAATTTTAAATACTGTACAGAAAATAGATTAATATTTATTCAACTATTAAATGAAAATTTGATTTCAATCAGAGATTCAATAATTCGCTAATATTTGACATTTAAAATAAATATTCAATGAATACATAATAATTTGAATTCAATTTAAATTAAATTAATAATCATTTTACAGGCAATCGCATCGCTAGCTATGGATCAGCCGGTTGGGGACGAGGTATTGGAGGATATGGCGGATATGGCGGACTTGGCGGATGGGGCGGATATGGTGGTGGATATTATGGAGGCTTAGGCCGCGGATACGGAGGATGGGGTGGATATGGTGGATACGGAAACGGATGGGGATGGAAGAAATAAATGCTAATTTGAATTCATGTATAAACTAATGAACTTAAACACCAAATCAAAAGTCAATTAAATCTCAAAATTATATTTTCATTTTAAACAAAACATTTTCTGTTTGTATATTAAATTCAAAGTTATTTTCATTGATTTAAAAAAATAAACAATATTTTCATTTCTAATCTATGTATAAAATTATTGAAATATGATTGCAAAAAGTTTCATCTGGATCATTTTCATCAGAAATAAGAATAAGTTGTTCGCAACTGTTTCAGTCAACCAAGCTAAACTTACATTTGTTAGTACTGTAGTTAGTAGAACGTCAGAGTTACTTATGATTTCTAACTCGGATTAAATTAAAGTTATGAATGAGACACTTTTTAAAAATTTGAAAAATCTTCATATTAAAATGTACTGGATAAAAGCTTCTAAGTTTCTAAGAAAATTTCAACCAGATAGATCACTATTAATATAAAATGGCTACGAATTTCAGTCAACATAATTAGTAAAAATAAGATTACCTTTACTACAAATAATAAAAAGTCACAATTTTTTTAATAATTTATGAAATACTGATACATAAGAATCAAAATTAAAGCGTATTTTGTATTAAATAAACTAAATTAGAAATTATTTGTGTTCAAGTAAGGTATGAGCAAGGTCAGCGAACAACAATGATGGAATTCTAAAATTCGAATTATAATTCTGATGTGGTTTATATTTTGGGCCAACTCATCAAATGTGTGTCACTTTATTTGGCAAATATAAGGAGTATTTTACGTCTACCTGTTCTGGACATCCCTTACAGTCATTTCGGAATTTTTTTATACCAATATATATATCATATGAAGAATAATAAATCAAATCTGACTTAATTTGTTACACATTTTTAATCCGTTATGTTTTTAAAATACGAATAATACTGTAAACAGAAGAGAAGGACATTTTTCTAGAGATAAAAATCAGTTTTCAATATCAATGACACAGTTCATACTGTATTGGTTATTAATGCAATGGGCGTTACATTTCAATCAATAAGAAGACCTGATATGAAATTGGATGAGTTTTTTTGGATGCAATACAATAATACAATCGACTTATGGCTACAGTATTGCGAAAAAGTTAATTAAAAGTAATTCATAAACCACTCACACAATTAGCAAGGATTGGGACACAGTTTGCAAGGATTGTGTTCATATACAGTATTTTTTTTATACACCGATGCTTTTAAGATCTCAAAAAAGCGGGGACATCCCAATGTCACGGTAAAAAAGGATTGTCAAGGTGATTCTCAGTTGGTTTTTGTATAAAAGGAGAGCACTTTTTCTTTGAGATTACATTCATCTGAAAATTATTGCTTATTTTCAAACTCTTTAAAGTTTAAACTAAAACAAAATTCTCTCAAAAATGAAGGTTTTGGTGAGTTTTCGAAATATAGTTCAGAATATTCTTTCAATTTTCTAATTCTGTTCCACTATTTCCAGATCGCACTCGCTTTGTTCGCACTGGTCGCTTCCACCCAGGCCATTTATGGTATTTATGGTGGCTATGGAGACTATGGACTCGGCTATAGCGGTCTCGGCTATGGCGGTCTTGGATATGGTGGATATGGCTATCCCTATGGAGGCTATTATGGTGGATATGGAACCGGATATGGTATCGGATATGGTGGTCTTGGATACGGACTTGGCGGTCTGGGTGGTTATTACGGCGGTTATTACAAGAAATAAATACATAAATCTATAAAACTGTACAAAACTATTGATCACATAATGAATACCAAATCAAATGTTTGTTTTTCAAAATTATATTTCCATTTCAGTCAAACTCTTTTGTTTGTAAATTAAATTCAAAATTATTTTCATATGATTTCAAAGAAATAAAAATCTATTTTTGTTTCTAATTATTTGACTTTTTTTTATTGAATGTTTATCAATCAATCCCTGGTCAATTACAATAAGAGATATGTTGTAACGAATGACTTATTTTCTCAAAACTAATTGAAATATTCCTCACAAGTTTGATCAAGTTAGATAAAGTTAGCGCTCTTGTAGTGCTTATTTAATATGATCTTCTTCATTGATAAACAAGATTTAAAGTTTAGGATATAAAAGTGTCAGGATCAATTTCTAAATTTTGAACGATTTTTCACTGAAATATTTTTATTTGTTTTCAATTCATTCATTGAATTAGACTATAAGCCAGGGATGGGCTAAACTGACAGTATAAGACAAAATTCTTATATAATAATATTAATCTGTGTAAAGACCAGACTCAAACTAAGAAAATGATGTTTGAGTGCAAATAATATATGTAGTAGAGACTTGAAATACATTACAGGCAGTCACAAAAATACTCTAATTATTAGTTTACAAATAATACATAATTGGTAACAATTTTATTGAATTTAAGTGATCTTGAGTAAAGAAATTCATACGCATAAACATATTCCTTTTTAAACTATTAGTCCCCTGCACTGCACTGCTCTAGGCAAAATCTCTAACGACTATACATTCCATTTCTATATAGTTTATTACAATATTCAGACAAAAGAAATATTGCAAACTTTTTTCCCTTATATAATATAATGAACCTTGATCAAAATATTTTCTTTAAAGAACATTTATGTGAGCTTTTCATTCAAAAATTTTTTAATTGAACTGAAAAACATTTCGATTTTTTACACAAAGAATATTAATGAATACGATATTTAAAGATATGGTGAAATCCCTTTTATTAGCACATAAACAAACACATTCAAAATGATCCACGTCAAAAATCAATGTAATAGGCTTTACATTTCATTTACAGACTGTTAGATATAATATGCTTCGGATAAGTCTTGAAATTGAATATTCAATTATCTATTTATGGAAATTAATTGAAGTGCATTCGCAAACCACTCACACAGTTATCGTTTGGCATATAATCTGCTTTTGTTATTAATCTTTAAAAAAATGATGATTTTCTGGTTCATTCGGGGCCACTTTCAATGCTATTATCATAGTGTCAAGGCTGGGCTCGGCTTAATTTTTGTATAAAAGCAATTCACTTGTTCTTTGAGTTCAATTGAAAATTATTACTTATTTTCAAAACATTTCAACAAAAATGAAAGTTTTTGTGAGTTTTCATAATATAGTTAAGAATATATTTGATTCTCTAATTGCTATCTTATATCCTAAGCTCGCACTCGCTTTGTTCGCATTGATTGCTGTAACTCATGCCGTCTCTGGTGGCTATGGATTGAGTGGTTATGGCGGATGGGGAGGTTATGGTGGCGGATGGGGACGAAGTTATAGTGGACTTGGCGGATGGGGCGGATATGGAGGCTTAGGCCGCGGATATGGCGGATGGGGACGAGGATATGGCGGTGGATTGGGACGAGGATATGGAGGATGGGGTGGTCTTGGCTACGGAGGACATTGGAAATAAATGCTTATTTGAATTAATGAACTGAAACAACAAATCAAAAGTCAATCAAATCTCAAAATTATATTTTCATTTCAGCGAAACTTATTTTAAAATAAATTCAAAATTATTTTTATTTAATCAGAGAAATAAAAAATTAATTTTGATTTATAATTATGACTAAACTTATTGAAATAAGATTTCTAATCACTTCAAACAGTCCTACCAGGGTAAATGTCACCCGCTACAATATAAGGGAATAGGAATCTTACGGTAAATGTTCAGCAAAATAAAAAAAATGGATAAATACAGCATTCAATGTGATTGAAGTGAATGCAGTCAATACAAGAGATATGGTCGTATAAAAGTGCATAAAATGCAATATCACGTTCAAACGCTTATAAAATCGCACTGGTCATTATCGAATTGATCAATTTTTTTTGGAAAAACTCAATTTGTTTTCTAATGTTTGCCTCCAAATCAAGGGGGGATCCGTTGCTTGGCGACAAAACAGAGGGGGGTTAATTTTCTCTCTTAGAAATGGTTTTAAATACTGTACAGAAAATACATTAATATTTATTCAACTATTAAATGATAGATTTTAGTCAGAGATTCAATACTCACTAATATTTGACATTTAAAACATTATATTCAATGAATACATAAATGAATTCAATTAATAATCATTTTATAGACAATCGCTTCACTTGCTATGGAACAGCGGGTTGAGGATGAGGTATTGGATATGGATCGGATACGGATGTGGCGGATATAATGGTAGATATTATGGATGCTTAGGCCGCCGATACCAAGGATGGTGTGGATACGGAAACGGATGGGGGTGGAAAAATAAATTCTGATTTGAATTCATGTATAAACTAATGAACTGAAACACTAAATCAAAAGTCAATTAAATCTCAAAATTATATTTACATTTCAAACCAACATTTTCTAGTGATAAGAATCAGTTTTCAATATCAATGAGACAGTTCATATTGATTATCAATTCAATGGGCGTTACATTTCAATTAATAAGAAGGCCTGATATGAAATTGGATGAGTTTTTTTGGAGGCAATGCAATAATACCATCGACTTATGCTTATTGTGAAAAAATTAATTAGAAGTAATCCATAAACCACTCACACAATCGGCATTAGCACACAGTTAGCACAGACTGTGTTTTTCACAAATTTTTTATATACCGATGCTTTTAAGATCTCAAAAAAGCGGGGACATCCGATTGTCAAGGTGATTCCCAGTTTGTTTTTGTATAAAAGGAGAGCACTTTTTCTTTGAGATTACATTCATCTGAAAATTATTGCTTATTTTCAAACTCTTTAAAGTTTAAACTAAAACAAAATTCTCTCAAAAATGAAGGTTTTGGTGAGTTTTCGAAATATAGTTCAGAATATTCTTTCAATTTTCTAATTCTGTTCCACTATTTCCAGATCGCACTCGCTTTGTTCGCACTGGTCGCTTCCACCCAGGCCATTTATGGTATTTATGGTGGCTATGGAGACTATGGACTCGGCTATAGCGGTCTCGGCTATGGCGGTCTTGGATATGGTGGATATGGCTATCCCTATGGAGGCTATTATGGTGGATATGGAACCGGATATGGTATCGGATATGGTGGTCTTGGATACGGACTTGGCGGTCTGGGTGGTTATTACGGCGGTTATTACAAGAAATAAATACATAAATCTATAAAACTGTACAAAACTATTGATCACATAATGAATACCAAATCAAATGTTTGTTTTTCAAAATTATATTTCCATTTCAGTCAAACTCTTTTGTTTGTAAATTAAATTCAAAATTATTTTCATATGATTTCAAAGAAATAAAAATCTATTTTTGTTTCTAATTATTTGACTTTTTCTATTGAATGTTTTATCAATCAATCCCTGGTCAATTACAATAAGAGATATGTTGTTTTCGAGTAATCACCTATTTTATCAAAATATTTCTTACAGTTTGATCAAGTTAGTTCTTTATAAATTAGCTCTCTTTTAGCAAAATATTTATTTAATAGCAAATTCTTAATCGACAGAATTGGTTTAAAAGTGAGTATATAAAAGTGTCATGATAAAATTTGAACGATTTTCCACTGAAATATTTGTTTGGTTTTAATTTCATTGATTGAATTCAAAGCAAAATCTCAAACGACTATGCATTCAATTTCTATGTAGTTTAGAGAATATTCGGGCGAAAGAAATATCGCAATAAAAAAACTTTTCTCTTCTCTTATAGAATATAATGAACCTTGATCAATATATTGTTTAAAGATCATTTATGTGAGCTTTTAATTCAATATAATTGAAAATAATTAATGTTAGCATCAAAACTGCTCATGAACATTTCTGTTTTGTGTCAATTTATGAATTTTACTTCTACTAAAACACTGCTTATCAAATGCCCCCAGGGTAGGATGAAAATAGTCTCTAAAGTTGAAAATATGTTTAAACCTATACTTCCTTAAAATTAGTATTCTTTTAGAATTTGTTAATAAAAATAACAAAAACTTTATAATTATATAATTATTTTTATCTTCATTACAGAAATCAATGAAAGGATTGATTTTTGAATTTTAATTAATATAAAAATTATGGAATGACTGATCATATGACTGGCACGGATGCAACGGATGGCATGGATTAAGTTTTAATTTTCATGTCCAGATTCTTAGACTATCCCACACATTCGGGAATACGGTGTCTGAAAAATGATCATGCTCATCTTATCTAACTAACCTAGTTTAGATCAAATCATAAACAAGTAATTGATAATATCAATTGTTCGTGAAATGATGAGCAAACTAGTTAATATGAGCATGATCATGTCTAAGGCACGACATAGAGGAATGCGATTCATATTATAAATTCAAAGCTATGACTAATTTTATGGCATTTAACAGAGAGGGACAAGGTGAGGGGTCGGGGCTTTGTCCCACGAGTTTCTATTGGATATGACAGACTCACCAATTCAGTCGATTGACAAATAATTGCTAAATCTTCACCAGTTAAATGAGCCAGAACTCAGAAATATGAATGTGAACACTCTTGCTCAATTTTCAGTTAGATATGAATACATTTTTATATATTTTTTGCTTTTTCTCTATTTATTAATTGATTTTAATCTCTCGATACAAATGAAATAAAATTCTTAGAAAATACTATCGAATTAATTATAATTTCTAAACAACTCACACAATAATCGCTGAATCTTTGCTTTGTTTTTATTTTCTTAAACTATTATTTTTTGTCACAAAGGTTTGAATGAATTATACTTCAATATCAAGGACTAAAGGGAACTGTCAAGGTGAATCCGATTCTAGTAGGTATATAAATAGTCGAGATTTTCACTCAATATTACCAAATTTTAAATTATTGCATAATTTTCAAAGTTTTAACACTTTATAATCCGAACACAAAATGATGAAAGTTTTGGTAAGTCTTCTGATTTCGATAGTATTTTCAACTCTTATCTGTATTTTTAACAAAAATCATGTTATCTTTCATTATTTCAGCTCTTGGTTGCTTTGTTTGCTTTGGTGGCCATAAGTCAGGCCCAATATTATGGCTATGGGGGCTATGGTGGCTATAGTGGCTATGGAGGTATGACTGTCCTATTTATATAACATTTGCTTTAATTGTAATTCATATGAATCGACAAAACCTAATATTAAGTATAAATTCAGTTAACATAGATTTGTATTTATAAGTAGCCCTAAAACAAGTCGATTGACTTCTGACGTCAATGAATAAGATTTCTAAAAACCCGGAATCAATTGAATCAAAGCTATAAATTGTGAAATAAATTATGAGAAATAATATATAGAATTGTGTCTAAACTTATAAAATCATTTGTATTAATAATGTTTATAACTTTTCTACTTTAAAATCATATAATAAAATAGGTCTCAACGGGTTAAACGACCTCGATTGCATATGTCAGTATATCTTTTGCACTAGTACATTTCTATTTAAGATATCATCCATAGCATATTGATCTCAAAAATATTGATAGCAGTTCAGACCATTTTCAGAAATACTTTGTATGAATAGAAATAAATAAATATTAAAACTAATAATAACTCTCTCTTTGTTCAGCCGCTCCGTATGCAGGCTATAGTGCTGGCTATGGCTACCCCTATGCTCGTGGATACGGCGGATACGGTGGATACGGATATTACAAGTAATCAGATTCAATATATGAACCGTCGACTCAACTCTTTAGCAGCAAAATTCTCAAAATTCAAAAATTTATTTCAATTTTTATAATTACTTTTAAACTCAAAATTGTTTTTTACGAAATTTTGTTTAAATAAAAAATATTTTTCAGTATTTGATTGAATTATTTTTAATAACAATTATAGTGTTAACTAAATAATCCGAATCAACCCATTCAGTGATAAAGAATTAATAACTGGCTAAGTATATATGAAGTGCCCTCTTCATTTTGTCATACAAATTATTAATGAACTAGAGCCAATGAATTCACATATGTTACTGTTCCGTTTCGAAAGAGGGCGGGTAATCATATTAGAAAGAATTCTGACCAGTTGACAATTGATTGTTGAATTTGAAAAAATACAAAAATTAATATATTTGCGAATTTTTTGATTGACCCGATTATATTTGGAAACATTTTTAATAACAGTCGAAAGTTTAATATATTTGAAGCAAGCTAATAATGAAAAGTGAATTTCCTAATTGAACTTCTTCTCCATTAATATCTGGTAACTATTATGAATTGCTTTTCCAAAGAATTGCTTCATTTTTTTTGAATAAAATTATATATTTAAGAATTCAGTCATTTTTGAAAGATTTTGGTTTAAATTGTTTTACTGAAAATCGAATGAAAGTTCTCTGTCATTTGAAAAACAGTTGAATAAAGCGACCTCTGTTCAAAAGTTTTAGAATAATTTTTTTCCTAATTTTCAGTTATTGAATAAATCATTTAATAGAACAGGTACTATTGCCCTGGGCATAAAATCCAAATAAAATTGATCTTGGTATTCAGCAACACATTGACCAGACTCTAAAAAATGACACATCTCTGAAATAATACCCTGAGAATAAGTTTAGCTATTCTAGATAAATTCTACATAATGTAATTATCACCATGCTTAAACTCAAAGTTATTCTAAAATTGATCCAGTGTGCGATTATGATTATAAGACACTTATATTAATATTATTTTCAATCAATAATAACTAGATTTGATTTTTTTTCGAAATGAAATTCTTTTTATTAATATAAATTGAGTATTTATATGAATTTTGAGTTTAAAAATGAAAATAAAAAATATTTGGTTTAATAACAATATATTAAACAGAATTTTGAGAATTCGTTGGAAATGTAAATATAATATAAAAAACTTTTAACAAAATATTAATCAAAAAGATTATAAATAACAGACATTTGTTTATTTCTTGATTCCATAGCCGTATCCGCCATAAGCACCGCCATAGCCGAGTCCGGTTCCATATCCGCCATAAGCTTTACCAAGAGCACCATATCCGCCATAAGCTTTACCAAGAGCACCATATCCGCCCAAACCATATCCTCCAAGTCCACCATAAGCACTGCGAAGTCCGCCTAATCCATGTCCATAACCGCCATAAGCTCCAAGACCTCCGAGACCAGACCCATAAGCACCATAACCGCCATAAGCTCCAAGACCTCCGAGACCAGACCCATAAGCACCATAACCGCCATAACCACCCAGAACACCTGCTGGCTGTACGTATTTGGTAGCCGAAGCGTATCCGATGTTACCCAAACCTCCATAATTACCATAACCTCCAAGACCACTGCCATAACCGCCATATCCACCCAAACCATATCCTCCATGACCACCTAAACCATAGCCCCCTAATCAGGACAAACGTATTAAACATTTTTATTCTCAATTTATTATTCATTTTAAAAAATATTTTTTAAACTAAATGCAACCGATTTTTAAATCCTATTCAAAAAGTAATTAATTTGATATTTAGAACTGGAAAAATGATTCTGACACAAGCATTATCATAATCCTGGTTAATTTTTAGCGAGTATACTCGCTTATTAATTATATTTTTAAAGCTAAGAATCACTGAAAAAACTAATTCACAAAACTATGAAATATGAGAGAAAAGTATGAGTACTAACCATAGCCTCCATAACCTGTGTATGGGACAGCCTGGCTCAGGGCAACCATTGCGAATAAAGTGAGTGCGATCTGCAAACGGGACAAAAATCAAATGTAAATGAGTTCATACAATAATAACTGTAAACTTCTGTCCAAACACTTACGAAAACTTGCATTTTGTTGAGTGTATTAGTGGCGAGACTTCGAACAAATTAGAAATGATTTCTGATTTTGGCAATCGATGTGGTCTTCTCTAAAAATGTCAACTCTTTATATACCAAGAAAATTATAATCCTTGATAGTTTCCACCAACCTTGGTTCAGTATACTCAGAGTTAAAGTTTTCCAAAACGATTCCATTGAAAAATAAACTTAAAAAGGATTTTAATTAAATCAATCCGTGATATAACTAAGAGATCCTATTATTCCGATTCAATAAAATAATTTTTTTTCAAGAAAAAGTAACCAAGGGAACACTAGATCGTAAAAATACCCCCCAGGATAATTTGACCAAATTTGATCAAGTCATCATTACCTCCGATGCCATTCCCTGGTTAAAATATATGGCATTAAATGCTAACATTTGTATCGCAAGAATATTTATATAAATCTAATGTCTATTAAAATATATCCACTTTTGCAGCGATAAGTTGAGCTCATTTTCAGACTTCTTGCCTGACCTCTGCCAAAATTTTATTATACATTTGCATTCAATGGAAAAAAAATTCCCGGATTAATAACGGATCTTAAGTTTGATTATAAAAGAAAAATAAGAATACGTTTTTTGAATGAATAATTGACTCTAATATTCATAATGAACTTGAAAATAATATCAATACTTCTGTATTCTTACCGTTATATTATCTGATGTTATACTTAACATACAGTATGTTAGGTTAGATATTGGTTGCCATACAGAAAGTCAATCAAAACTTAAACGAATATTGAGAGCCAAATGATTTATGACAGAAAAAAGTCTAGCAAACTCAGATAAGCCAGTGTGCTCGAGTACAGATTTGTAAGTTGTCTAAAAACTGAGAATTAATTTGACCAGGCATTTCTTAATTTACTTTTACCGAATTAATTGGATTTGACCCGAACTTATTTGATTATAAATACAGTGCGAATAAAGTTATGTATTGAAAAGATACTTAAAAATGGAGTCAATATTAGAAGAGCTTGCAATTAGTCTTTTGTTATGACTGTATATCTTGCAAAAGCAACAAGAACAGTTTAATTAGATTAGATTTATGTTGTTTTGTTATAATTGTGACATTAAAATTCAGTTTTGTTATCAAGCTCAATTCCCCCTTGAGCATATAATTGCTGTCAACACCAGGAAAGTAAGCTGTAAAGCTATGGCTAACACAATAATGACCGGCACCGGCGATAATGTTGGAGGGTCAGATCTGAATTTGTAATTCTCTGGTCTTTTTATATTAAATTATTACAAAATTATTCAAAAACTGATCCGAAACTAATTAATAAATTCGATACTCCATTAAAATTGGGTCTAAATTCAACTCATTTATTCAATATATGCCTTAAAAGATGACCATGTCCAATTCATATGGAACTGAATATATTTTACAGTAGCTTACGTGTAATTTGTACTGTGTAATCGATTTGTGCTGTCACATAAATTTCCTGATTTTATAATTTGTTTTTCAATGCAAAAAAATTAAAATCAATTTTAATTTTTTTCACGTAATATATTGAAGATCTTATCAATAAATCTGATTTATTATCTAAACTAAATCAATGTTTTGAAAAAATTAATTCAGTTTTCATTTTCTACTCTCTCTCTCATTGGAGTCAAATTCAATTTACGTCAATTCAATCAGAAAATGATCAATCATTTAGTATCCGATTACAAGGAGGGGGTATTTTTTAATTAAAAATTAATATAAACTGTATTCAAGAGCAGAATATATTAGAAATTAATCTTTTATTGAATACATATTTTGGTGACAATTATTCCTTCAATTCCTTAATATTTTAGAATTTTTTTTATATTCTTGAAAGTTATTTCAAATGTTGTCGGTATAAAAACAACCCTTTTTTCTTAGTTTGTTCGTAGAACACAATGATCGTCCAGATGTGCTCAACACACTCTTCAGCAATTTTAACAATGACCAGGATGTTCTCTTATTATTCCTTTTCAATCAGGTTAAAGTCAATTTAACCGAATTTGATGCTAAATAACAAATAGTTCTGGGACCTCTTTCCATCAGAAAAGGTAAGGAATATTTTGTGGCACTTATGTCGAGCACCTGGCACAAGTCACTTTGTATAATATTTTGTACTTTGAGCACTTTTCTATAATTCACACTTGATTTAAATTGAGACTAATTTTGTATTGAATGCCAAAAAATTTTGTTTTAATTTACTTTTTCTAAAAACATTAATATGTAATCAAAGAATTTGAAAACAGGTTTACTTAATCAGAATCGAGATATTTATACAAAAATTGATTTAAAGCCAATTCAAATATTTTAATTAAAAATAAGTGCTGAAGATTTATCTTGATCATATTTCTATATATTTGAGTAATATATAGCTTTTCTGAATAAACCTTACATATGATTAAAACTTATGAATATATTTTGAAATAAAATCATTTATTTTTGTTGACAAATAATCAATAGATTCGAGCGATTGAAAGGATTTGAATAAAGTTAAAAATTATTGAATTTTGCAAAACTCATCTGAATTATTGAATTTTCTAATAGAGCTCTAAAAAGACTGAATTTGTTTACACAATAACTATTAAATAAAAATTTTATTGATTTTAATATTTTTGGTTTAAATCTATAAAATTATTAATAAAGAGAAGAATTTAGTGGAAAATGAAAGAGAATTTGGTTTCAGATAAATAGAAATAATTGTATTTAATTGTACCCCTGGTCCGTTCTTTATCACTAATTATCCTCTTCCGTGCAAAGCATTAGCAGATTCATGGGTCGGATCCAAACCGATAATCATCTCTCCCTTCAATCCGTTTGCAATCCTTTTACCTCT
>JAQIWA010001059.1:0-21636 GCA_034693305.1 Eueremaeus valkanovi
AGACAAGAGATAGAGTCAGAAATTGGAGACAGAATTGCAACCCATGAGGACAGGAGTCGATGCCATTATGTAATGGCAGTCATATCAGAGACACTGAGATTCAGAAGTGTCACTCCATTGGCTCTGCCTCACTGTGCAGTCGTCGACACACAAATAGTATTGAATTGAAATTTCAATTGAATAATATTTAAAAATTCCATTTTTTTTATTTTTATGTTAAGGGAAATATTCAATAGCGAAAGGAACGGTTGTTTTCGTGTATCAAGGCTATATAATGAACGATGAAAAGCATTGGTCAAACCCGGATCAATTCATTCCGGAGAGATTTTTAGACAACGGAAAGTACATAACAAGCCGTTCCTCAGCTTTCATACCCTTTGGTGTCGGACGACGTGTCTGTTTGGGCGAAAAGTTAGTGATCGCTGACTTATTCCTGGTTTTGGTCAGATTTCTACAGAAGACTAGTGACTATGATCTGGGACTTTACAGCAACAGTGGTATTGATCCAGATCCTAAAATTTTTGAAACCGTTAATCCAAAAGAATACGAAATTATTTTTAAGAAAAAATAAAACATTTTATAAAATGATAAACAAATGAATGGATTTTTAATATATTTTAAAACTCCTGAAATGATTCAATAAATCGGGGGGAGCGGTGACAAATCTATATACTCCTCTTTTTTCTGCAAAGAAAATATTTGTGTGCAGTACATTGGACCACGAAGTAACCCCTTGAGAAATGTAAGGTAGTTGGCTTTGGTTGTAGTAACCAGGTACATTTTGAAAGCTAATTTTGATGTTTAGACTGTACCTGGTTACTACAACCGAAGACAACTATCAGAGATAGTCAATGAGGGGTAACGACAGGGGGTCAGCCAAACTAACGACTAGAATGCCAACTGAAAAGAATATTCTGCTCAGTCTTTCCAACTTTTGCCTGTCTTCTTCATATTTAATTATTATTATATTTTATCAAATATTGAATTTAATGTTATATTAATTTAAATTAAAATCTCCCTTGTTAATTATATTTTGATTGCTAATGAATTTATTATACGTTTATTGGTTTGAAAGCAATTTATCGTATATTAAGAATTATAGATATTTTTATGAAATTATTATTATTTTACTTTAAGATTATTTTTCGATATATTCGTATAATTATCGGTTATATTGTCTATTTTGCAAAACTTTAATATCTGGTGTACAGTCTTCCTCCCGGACCCATACCATATCCACTGGCGGTCAATATTACCTGTGAGTTCATTACTAATTATTAATCAAATAAATTGCAATTAAAATATCAATAATCGGATGAAATATATATTTTTCTGTCTAACTGTTCGGGTTCAGGATATGTTGAGAATATTATTTAACTAGATCATAATTAAGTGATATTAACAAAAAGCAAATTTACTGAAAACCATGCTTAATAAAAGATTTCCTTGTTAATTTGTACAACTGTTTGATTTAAGCCTAAGAAATAGGAATATAGTTTTTAAAAATGATTTTAAATATTTATTTTATTGAGAAAAATATCGGAAAATAACATAAATTAATTGTTTGGATAAAATATCTTATTTCTTGTCATTTATTGATTGCAATTATAGTTTGCACAGAATTCAATTCAATTTTTAACTTGAGTTAACAAATGAAGATTACATTTGTTTTACTCTCTGAGAGCAGCTGTGCCCGCAGTGGCAGAGCCGCCATCAACCGGAATGATTGCACCCGTTATAAACGAAGCCCTATTGGAGGCCAGGAATGCGACCAATTCAGCCACGTCTTCGGGCTCACCAATGCGTCTCAATGGGTAGAACTGAGCGCAATGTTTGATTAATTGTTCCGAAAACTCCTGACTTCCGGGAGGTCTTGACATTATAGGAGTTCTTATGATTGCAGGACTTTATGCAATATTTTAATTCATATGAAATCTTATTTTCAATAATTTCAAACTCATATTACTTAACACTATTGACGCGAATTCCTTTCGGACCCAATTCAAGCGCAAGACATTTGGTGAACATATCCAGTGCACTCTTGGCCATAATATAGTGCATCGCAATTGGATTCTATAGGACGGTATGGTTTGGTAGTCATTGTGTTAGTTTGATAATCATTAGTTAACCTGGATCCTTTACCGGATTTAATGTCAATGCAGTGGATATATTGATTACATTTCCTTTTGTTATCTCCAGATATGGGACCACTAATTGAGTTAACACTTGAGGGGAACGGACTGAAAGTTTGATTTCTTCGTCAAATGCTTTCAAATAGTCGGGACTTCCAAACGGGCTCAGGTGTAATAGACCGGCGTTGTTTACCAGTATATCTATTCTGCCGAATTCTGCAATAGTCTGGTCGACCAATCGTTTGATGTCTTCGTCTACCAATAGGTCGGCCTTCACTCCGATATATTTACCGTTAGGTTTTGAACCAATAGTTTGACACTTCTGGACAACAGCTCTGATTTTGTTTTCATCCCTTCCAGTGATCACAACATTAGCGCCAGAATTGGCTAACTTTATAGCAATCGCTTCGCCAATGCCTGAATTCGATCCTAAATTCAGTTTATGTATTAACAAAATGATTGAAAATGTTTTCAATTATGTTAGCAAACCTGTAATCAGAGCTACTTTTCCATTAAAATCATTCATTACTCAAATATTAATATTTGTGCCGTTAGTTAACTATTGTTTTAAATATATTTATAAATTGCTATAAACTATAGATTACTACAAATCAGAAATCAATTTCAAGCGAACAGAGAGTACAATATGTGCCACGTATTCTATTAGTATCAAACACCAAGTTTTTGTAACCCAATACCAGTGCAATTTAATTTTAGACACATTTTTATTAATTTTTGCGAATAATTGACAAATACCTGTGACAGTACCTGTGTACTTTTACTTAATTTAATTGTGTCTTAAATTAATCAAGACAAACTTTGAGATAACCAGCAAATTATTGTTGGCGCCATAAACGTAGCAGTGCCACTCCTTACAATCTACCAAGGTCCTTGAATGAGCCCGTTTGTTTCAATAGATTAAATTGAGTGCAAAATTAGTAATAATAATCAATAGCTAGTTAGCAAAAAAATGTGTGCAGACCATATTTCCAGTGAAATAATTATTATTCAATGAATAAACATTCCAATAATAAGAATAAATTGAATTTGTGAGAGTCCACCCAAGATCAGATTTCATTATAATTTTTACTCATTCAGTAAACTAACAAAAATCTGATTATAAATAAAAATTATTTTATATAACAAAGTCTTCAAACTTTCCGATTGCATGCAATACCTGTTATAATGCTATATAAATATCAATATAATTATCTCATTATATAAATACACAGGAATCCAAAAAAAGCCTAAGAAATCAGAAATTATTCTTTAAAACAAGATTTTAATAATTATTTTATGGGAAAAATATCGGAAAATAACTTAATTGAATAAAATTCAAAAACAAATAATTTTTAAATCATTTCAATAATATTTATTTAATCGACTGATTATTTTTTTCACAATTAAACAGAATAATTGATAATTGACTCCAAATTCTATTTGAAAGTTAAGTTTCGGAAAATACTCTTTCAATGAAAATACTCGGAAATATTTTTTTTGCTCAATGTTTTCCTCTTAAGGAAGTATTTATTGGATGAGAATCTGGGGATTTGACCGATCAATGCGATAATTATTATGAAAATAAACTTGAATTCAAAATCTATTATTTATATATCATTTATATATTTGGCCTATAAATAGATGGCATTCAGAAGTAAAAGATTAATAAACTTATTGTCGTCATTGAGCTCAAGCAGGATTATATTCGCTTATATTTCTATTTTCAAATCATTTGTTCCTTAAATTGTGTGAATTGTGCTTTCATTTTCATCAGTGAACTAAACTTTTAAGCAAAAGTCCAATTCGTATACAAACCGGAATCAATTTGAAAGCATTTAAATGTAAGTTATATTCTGTTTATTAATTCAATTATATTCATATCAATCGTTATAAATCTTAACGATCGGAGAGAACTGTTTTAAATGTTATGCAAAACTACTGAAACAAATTGATTATGCATTTGATGTGGAAGTTCACTGAATAGAAAGTGAAATTCAGTTCTCACTCATAGCACAGATCAATGTTTGAGTTCAAGTTCAGACTAACCCTTAAGCCCTAATCCATATTATTCAAAGTGCAGGAAAGCCTAGTTTTCAGAGATCAATATCGAGGCTAATATTTAAATATGAAATTCATTAGCATTTTCGTCAATTTTTTTCTTTCATTTGCTTATTGTGTAAATTAGTTCCCATAAAACTAGATATGATCAAGCAGGGCTAACTAGTTAAATATATTTTACACAAAATATACTACTCAGTTTATATCTATTCTCTTATTTCAAAATAACATGATGAATTTTAAACATTATCAAAATTTTTCAATTTTGGGATAAAATCAGAATTTTTACCTTTATATGAATTTAGAATATCTTGGTCATTATTTCATTCAAAAGGTATTCACCCTAATGCTGTATAATAAGACCTTGGTTATATTGAAAATAGTGTATTGACTCAGGGAAAATATCTGGATTTAAATCATAGCCTAAACTAATGGGAAAATTAAAAATCTTAAAACTTTTACTTAATTTCTTGAAATATAATACAATTCTGAGTAATAAAGCAATTCAACGAAATCAGAGCTTTTCAGTGAAATAATGATTTTCTGAAAGCGTACGAGAATTACATAATTGTGTTTATGATTCATAAGTATGAGTATTGAAGAGAAACAGGTTTACACCCGAAGGCAAAAAACTTCAGCAATTTTTTTCAGAGTCAAAGCCTGTTAAAGGAGTTGTTATGAAACAGACAGCACATATAGCGGGCAAAACGGAGAGAGAGTTTGCGCGCAATCGACCTTAAAAAGCAGTCTTAATATTGAATTAATTTGAAATTATACTCAAATTATTATATAATGAAAAATATAGTGAAAAGAAGTATTGAAAACGAGATTTAAAGTTCAATCAGAAACACCGGAAATATTTGCTTAACTCCTGAGAAATATATCGTTTGTATAATAAAATAAAATACAAATTATATAAATTCACTCTCACTTTCACTGCTATACTCTAATCGTTAGCCTTTTTTATTATTATTGATATTTAAATTAAAAACCAAATTCTGTTTAACCTTAATATCAGATGATTTTAGGTTAAGTAATGACAGTTTTAGTCCAAAAAATCAGTGATTTTCCTACAGAATATCAATACAGAAAAATATAAGCTTCAAAATAAATCATTTGAAGAACAAATTACTTTTTGCACTGAAAATATTCATTTATTTTTTACATCAATAGTCAAAATCATATTTAAAATGAATGAAAAACTAGTGATAACTAAATCAATAAATTTCTTACCAAAAGGTCGGAAATATTGGACATAAAAAACAACAATAATATCGATAATAATTTATTATCAGAAGAGGAGAGTAGAAGAGATCACTCGAAACCTATTGCAAGCAAGACCTACAAATGGGAACTGGTCTGGAAAAATATTATCTTGATGATAATGCTGCACACAGCAGGCATATATGGATTCTATCACGCCATAGAAAATGCCAAGTGGCAAACTTCTTTCTTTGTCTTTTTCATCAGTATAGTTTCATCAATGGGTGTCCAGGTAAAGATCAGTGATATTGATGTCATTCAAATTTATGACAAAAAGATTTCATTAAATTTGTAACAATTGTGTCATCACTTCAACCATTAGGTCGGAGCTCATAGACTATGGTCTCACAAGGCATTCAAAGCCCGACTACCGCTTCAAATATTGTTAGCATTCCTGCAGACAATGTCGTTGCAGAACGATATATACGAGTGGAGTCGGGATCATAGGGTTCACCACAAATATTCAGAAACAGACGCCGATCCGCACAACTCGAAAAGAGGTTTCTTCTTCTCTCACGTGGGTTGGCTGCTGATCAAGAAGCACCCGGATGTTATTGCAAAGGGCAATACAATAGACATGAGTGATCTGCTCAATGATCCGTTGATTCAGTTCCAAAGGAAATATTATATACCTCTAGTGCTGATCATATGGGGTCTGATTCCTACTTATATACCGCATCTCCTATGGAATGAAAGCCTCTGGGCCTCATTCTTCGGGTGTGTTATGTTTCGATACGCCCTAACCCTTAACTTGACCTGGTGCGTCAACAGTGTTGCTCACATGTGGGGCAATAAGGTTAGTGCAGACCTTGTTGCATTTAAGTAAATCAATTAACTAATAGTGTCTCTGTTCTACAGCCATACGACCAACACATCGATCCGGTGGAGGCATCGATGAGGCACTTGATGTTAGGCGAAGGCTTTCATAATTATCACCATTCGTTTCCCTGGTTAGTTTGTCCACTCATTGGCCATCAATCATATGTTTCAATTATATTCTTATGCAATAATTAGGGACTACTCGACCAGTGAGTTCGGAGCACTGGATGTGTTCAACCCGGCCACGGCTTTCATAGATTTCTTCGCTCGCATTGGTTTGGCCTATGATTTGAAAACAACTTCTAATGAAAAAATCAAAAATAGGCGCAAAAGAACTGGAGATTTGAGTTATAATGACAAGAAGACTCCATTGCGTGAATGGGCCATGGGCACTATTGTAGTAACTGCTCCCGTCTGGATCTTCTTCGTTGTCAGACTAATCGTATCATTTGTGAAATAATTGATATAATTATATAATAATTGTATTTTGTGTTCAAAAGCAAACATTTTATTCATTAATTTAATAATTTATATGAATTAACACTTTATTTATTAGAATATTATAAATAAATTAATTAATTAGAAAAATATCAAAATAAAGAAACATAAATTAAATTTCCAACTGGATCATATTTTTTTTATTTGTCCTAGGTAATTTCTAAAAGTCAAATACAGTACATAAAATCAAGGATTGGTTTTGTGACATTCAGTAAGAATTAATGGTAATCTGACTTTTTCATAATTTTACCCTTCGTACATTAGTTTTAGACTTACCTTCCAAATCCGTTGAATCATTTACTTCTATAATCGTATGAGACTTAAGGCATGTATTTTGCAAATTACTTAAATAATTGTCGGCAATCACATAGACATGATTTGAAAGTGTTTTTAGGCTTAATTTTTATTCATTATATTAATTATCGATTTGTTACGACTTTTCTCTGATCTGTTCCCGAATTCTGTGCTTTTCTAACGACTGAATAGATTTTCTTTAACCCCAATAGTTCTGCTAATTGTCTATAAATCATGTTTTTTCAATATCAGGTTTACGCATATCTTCACTCCAATCAATCATACATTTCATGTTCCGCTTAAATGAGTTCTCAAATATAATTCACAAAATATAACATATTTTACAGAAATGTCTAAAAAGAGTCAAATTATTTCCAATCGATTTAAATGTGAAATATTTTTAATTTCTTAATGAATGAAACAAATCAAAAAATTAAATAACCCCGTTCATAAAGCCCTCTTAGCCAAGGTTTAAAAAATCTAATAAACTCATTGACAAAACTAATCTATGTAGAAATTGGTCCCTACATATTTAATGCTCAATTTCCCACATTATATGCAAATTTATTCAAATATTTTGACTCCGCATTAGTTTTAGTTATGACAAATAAGCCAGGAAGACTTTTATAATCCTCACCAACTTACGTTATCATGCTAGAATCATAAATTTCTTACTTTTAAACCAGAACAATTATCGTAAAAATTTCAATTATATGTTCAATTGATGAAATTATTCTTCAATTTTTCAAACCAGGATAACGACCTAGTCGTTTAGGGAGTTTTTCAAAATTCTAAGGCAATTTTTTCACCAACCTAGGGCTAAACATATTTTTAAAAATGACAATTATTTTCTACCGTGGTGCACATCTTTGATGAACCTTTGATTTTGCCCGGTTTAAACTGTGACTGATTTGAGTGCATTCGAGGTATTATCAGATACTTTCACTCCAATACCCCGAGTAATCAGTTGTTTTTCATTATCAGATTTACATTTATTTTCACTCCAATTATAATTTCAATTTCATGTTCCGCTTGAATACATTTTCACAGTTTCACTGAATGTTTCGCAAATAGTTTCCTATTTTTCTGATAATCGCATTCATTATCAGATTATCATTGATTTTCAAATATAGATTAGATTTACTAAATAATCTAGGTTCATAATACAGTCGACCAAACCTATCATAAATGAGTACCCTGTTTATCGGCCCATAATGCGCCCGCGCGTATAATGCGCGGCTAAATAATTTGTTAAAAATGACTTTTTTCATCAGATAATACGCACCCGGCGTATAGTGCGCATGAAAACTGTATTTTTTCAATAGTTGTTCAAAAAAAGTCATTACAAGTCATAGTGTTTTATGAAACAGAATCCAATCGCTATTACAATAAATATTAGTTTAATTATTGGATGATTGAATTGATGAATATAATTGAAAACTTTGGTGCAAATTCTGACGAAGAATTTGATGGGTTTGATTAATAAATTGTAATTTCAATTCAATTCAATTAATAAATATATTTTCAGAATGATTTTTTATCAGATAATGCGCACCCGGGGTATAGTGCGCACCCATTAATTTCCCACAAAAATCACTTTTTTCATCAGATAGTGCGCGCATTATCCGCCGATAAACAGGGTAATACAATATATTTGTACTTTTGCTTTAATGTAAGAAAAGGTCTTAAATGTTGTGCTGAATGTGAGCTTCGCATTCATTTTTCACCATAAACTGAGATGAGCTCATTTTTAAACAATGTTCTAATGTCTTACCACATCTTCTAAGCGTATCGAACGACACATTCATTACATGTGTTTGAAGTTTGAGTTTCGGTTTCAACTTCTTTCGCAGAAATGGTCTTCAATTGTGAAGAGAGGGAGAGAACAGTCATTAATATCTCATTAGCACTGAATTCAAGACTCACTCTAATTGTAAGTCTAATTCAATTTTTTCTCAATGTTAATGAATTATCTCATTTACGAACTTAATTAATAATAATTAATCTTTAAATAAATATCAGGTTTTCGTCTAATTCTCAAAGAAAATAATTCAACTATTTTTTGATATAAATATCGTTTTGAGTCTTCCTGTAAGACAAGAAGATTCTTATCATCAAAAACAAGACCAGATTATATGAAATAGAAACTGTGTCAATCAAAAATGATATTTGTATGAAATGATTTGAAAACTGTTCATGGTAGAATTTTTTCTTTCGAACTGATATTTTGAGAACCAAGGTGGCATATATTTTGCTACAATCCTGACTGTTGTTTTTATACTGCATAATTTTGATGCTTGTTTGAAGCAAGCTACAATGCATAAATTGTACATGGATAAATTATAATCAAGGTCAAGTGTCAGCATTTTTTTACTCTATTTAATAATATATAGTCTGATTCGTTGTATAATCAAATACTAAATGTCTTTTTTGCAATAAATTTTATCATTACTTTCATAGTCTGTATTATATTATTTCTAAATATAAACTCGAATTCAATGAATCCTTATTTCAGACTCTCTTCTAATTTATTTGTTCGAAACATACAATGCATTCAAATATTTTATTTGCAAAATATATTCACTTTTTATTCGTGTCTTTTATTCTGATTCTGACATATCATATATCAAAATGTAAAACATCTGAAATCAAAACTTATTCAATAAGTTATAAAATATACTTTTGATTCACTATTGTCATACAATTGTCATACTCTGAGTCATCGTTAGGACACAAAAAAAAGAGAGAAAGTTCTCCAGAAGTTTCAAAAATTATTTCATCAAAACTAAAATAAACGGTGAAATCATTTTAAAAAATCATTTAAGAATAAAACTAAGAAAGCACAAAGATTAAAGCAATAACCCAGCACAATTTCGAGTACTTTTTCGGATTTAAATTCAAATATTCTTAATTGTATTTCAAATTTTTTTATCGAAAAATAATTAAAAACAATTTTGAACATAAAAACAATTGACTTAATGTTTTTTCTACAGTTTTGCAAACTATTATAATCAAGCAAATATTTTTATAGTGCGCTTTCTATAAGAGAAACTTATTGAGAATTGTTCTAGAAAGTTTCTGTGCTTTTCGGTTTCGGCAGAAATTTTTGAACTCTAGTCCGGCTCATAATCTTTTCAAACTTCAAACCATTTTATAATATATTATATGATTTGATTGATTTTCTTCTTTCTTTTTATTCTTATTTCAAATCAAAAACTATTTCAGTTTTCGTGATATAATTCAGTATTGAATTGAATTCTGAAAAAATACACGAAATCCTCATTATATTGAATTTGAATATCTTTTGAATGTATTGCCATTTTTTTTACTTCAAATATCTTAAGAAATTGAATTTCATTTTATAGATTCAATAAATCAATTTAAAAATCTTCATATTTTGATCCAGGATGAAATAATGGGTTGATTTTAAATTATTGACATTAAAAATGTTTAGACTTGTGATGAAAAAAGAACGGATTAAATGAAAACAAAGTACAAGTTTAATATATTTGAACATGCTCAATATTAACAAATTGCTTGCCCACAGAATAATCGATTGTTTGTGTCAGAACATATCCGATTACACTATTATAAAATCCTATGAAAGCATTTATTTTGCATTAAATGATCATTAATTCTGAATAAAAACCTTTATTTTTGCCATTTTTAGCTCAAATTTCATATAAATAAAAACTGAGTTTCAGAATAAGTATTCGAATAAATAAATCATTAATTTCTTCCAAAAGTTTGCATATTTTTGAAGAAATATTTTCTACTGAACCGAACTGTTTGAATAAAAATTGATCCAAAAAGGAGTTAAAAATGCATTAAACTGACGACACGTGTATGGTATACATATCCAGATGAAAAACAATCCGGCTCATTCATTATCTTCTCAATTACTTCTTCTAACATAATGTTATCTATACTACAATACAATACAATACTATTATGTTATCTCTTCTGATGTTATTTATCGTTCGTATGTCTGATATATAATACATAACATAATTACAAGAAATCTATTTATTTATCTTTCACTTCGATATGTGTTTTAATTAAAAGGTTTCATCAAATCCAATAAGAACTTCTAGCAATTCCCAAATAGCCTTGAACAGATAAATTAATTTGTAGCAAATCATATTCAGCAGTAAATTATGTTTATTTGAATTTTTCATAAATTATTCGTATTTATGGCACAAATAATAAATTATAATTAATTTAAAGGTTTAAAGAATTTTAGAGCAAATAAATAGAATTATTGCCAAATATTCTTTCAGCCAAGCTTGTTAAAATCAACCATGCTCAAGTTGTGCTAATCTTCTTGATTGAATAAGTGTCCAGGCTAAATGTCATTTGCAAGTATTTATTAGAGTTGATTAGGAAATGATTTCACAACACATTCACGCCATACACATAACACTGGTATAACTGGTTTTGTTTTTATATACTCTGATTGAGTGCTATTCACAAAACTATCCAATACTTGAGTCAATATTGGATTTTCTATTGAAGTGCAATATCGGCTGACATTTGATGCAAACTTACATAAAAATACTAATCTTCGCGTAGATTTCAATTAAGTTGACTTTTGCTCAAAAACTGATATTTTGTGAGGAAATAACAAAAACCGGAATTTGATTATTCTTTATACAGTATTACAGTATTACCGGAGCTCTACAGCTCTACTATCCATAGTATCCATTAATAGATACTTCAGCGCAATTATAACTATAGTTTACTTTTCAAATAAAGTACAAAAATAAACTACCTGTGCAATTTAAATATTTATTTAAAATGATTATTTATAAATAAAAGAAATGATTTGATATAATTCAAGGTTGAATTCAGACATATTCTTGTCGTTTATTATGATTTATTTAAAGCAGACCTTGGATTCTGACGAGTGAGGCATTAGATGCCTGTAAACAAATCATTATTAATATTCTATTGAGCCTGCTTATTCATTTATTCAAATAAGATAGGTCAAATTATAGGGTGAAAGCTTAATGAAAGAATTATAAGTTATTTTAGACTAACTTAGACTCAAAATAAATGAGTGGGAAGAAGAAGATATTCCTTCAGACTTCCATAAGCCATCAGACTTATGAACTTTTTAAATTTGCATAGTTCATATTAGTATGCATTATTTTCATTTTATTTACCCTCATCATTTCTCATTAAACAATTATATTTTAGTAATGTCTGATTTAAAGTTGTTTCAATGAATATCAATGACTTTCTCTGTTGACTGCATCACAAGAATATTCTGTATTTATTAGAAATATTTTTCGATTATATGTCAAAAAACATTTCAACAAAATTATTAATAATTAATTAAATTAATAAAAAAAAGTTCAATACTTTCACATTGAACGACAGAATATAGCTCTGTATTTGACATTATTTTCCTATAATTTTATTTTTCATTTATCTATCTTTGAAACACATTTTGTCAGCATTTTATCGGATGTACAGACAAAGTCAAAAGTGTGTGTACAACTCCGAGTAATACCTGTTATCTTATTTTTGATAACTTCTTATCGCTTTCGAAGATTTCATATCAGTTTTGAATCAAATAAACTTTTAACACAAGAGTTGAGTTTAGGCTAATTTTCTGAATAAATAATTAGACTTTTATTCAAACAATTATTTGATTTCAAACTGATATGAAATCATCGAAAGAGATCAGATGTTATCAAAAATAATATAACAGTAATTACTCAGAGTTGAACACACACTTTTGACTTTGTCTGTACATTAATATAAAATAATTATATATTTTTGAATTTGAAGTTTCATATAAACTAAAAATTATATTACTTTTCAAAATTATTGAATAGATATGGATGACTTACATTTTAGAATAAAAGTGAACTTTATTATCATTATTCAGAGCTTTATATTTATAATTACTGCCAATATATTTAAGTTTAAATATTCATAAAATGTAAGAAATGATCGTTAATTAGAGCTAATTATAAGTTTGTAATTATGTTTAATGCAAAGTATAAATTATCAAATGTATCAAGAATCTTGAACTCAGTCTGAAACAAGGACAAACATAATACGGTACAAAAACAGTTTATTACCTTGTTGATTATAATTGTAACTATGCTCATGGTCATATCTATGAATTTACATTAGGCTTAACTTCAAATCCACAACACATTAATTAAATAAAATTAAAAAAATTAAACTTATTTTCAATAATAAAATCATATTTTTGTTCGAATAGAGTCCAGATTCAGACCCAAACTGTTGTCCACAGGTTTTGAACTGAACTTCAATTTATTGATAAATTTTTTCTGTAAACCGAATATCGGATATTCGAAGAGTAGAGCGAAAAGAAAGCCAATAAAATAGGATCCGAACCAATGGGAGAGGAATACAAATGTCTGAAACAAATGATTGTTTAATCTATTTGTGAAATATTATAGTCTATTAATACAAAGAGGTCTTTTACCATTGAGTAACTGCTTGTGTCAATCCCTTCCCTATGGGAGCCCATATAAGTCCAGAGCCACCAGACATGGGTCAGGAATACTGAATACGTGAGTCGAGACAACGGGACGAATGCTTTCCAGCTTAAGATCGTATTAATAACTCCTCCGTAACCGCAAACGCATCCCATTATAAGCCAAAGCATACAAAAGGCCCATAAGATCCGACATAAGGTATAGACAATCGCAGAATATAATGGAGAATACGGTTCGCCATAAATGGTATAATAAGAGTCAAATGTGATGGCAATGAATCCGAAAAGAGTTAGAAACCAATAAATCAATACTTTTGGCTGAAAACAGAATATTATCGGAGTTTGTATTGTATTATAACAACGATTTATATTCACTAAAATATTATATAATTTACTTTTGATATTTTGGGCGAAGGATTGTCTGACAAATAGTAACCTAAGGCGAGACCAACGAAAAAACAGGGGGCGTGTGAATAGGGTTTACGCCACAAGACATCAACAAACTCTTCGAAGATATCGCTTGAAATAAAATAAAAATTATTAGCATTTTTGTGATTTTCATTAATTATATAATTTTATCATTAATTCTGACTCTCTTTGAGTGTTGATTATTGCCGGCGGATATCGATTGACATAAGTTATGACAAAAGTTATTAATGCGAATGCAGTCATATAGAGTGCTATCAGTTTGTGTGCAAATGATTTGCGATTGAAATATGAGATTATTATTATGATTGACATCAGATAGAACTGCATATCGCAGGACAGGTACCAGGTATGCAATTGGCACTGTAGGCAATAGAAATAGAAATGTTCAAAAATGTTTTCTATAAATTATATTTTGAATGACTGACCGCTTCGCTGACATTAACATAGTTTTGTAGATATAATAGACTAATCCACCAGTTTTTGTAACACTTGTCAACAATCGGCTGAAACGTTTCGGTCCAAAGAGGACCCGAACTGATCAGTGGTACTAAGAATGTAAACAATATGAATAGAGCGAACTGTGGGGTCAGTCGCAAATATCGGGCCAATACGAATCCCAGGGTTGAGAAGTTCTCTTTATAGCCCTTTGTCACCGAAAATGTTATAAATGTGGCCAATATTCCACTGAAATGTATTAATCATTAATTATGAACTCATTCCAGAAATGCGGACAATTTAACAAATATCACAAACCCCTAGTGTTTATAAGCTAGGTAACTTATAAATTAAGCAAACTAGGCTATTCCAGATTACTTAGGAATTAGTTACAAATATCAATATAATGTATAATTGTTCCGCATCTCTAAAATTATTACCATTTATGCTATACCTGATCATAAAGAAAGTATTGACAGCATAGCCAGCGTTGAGTACTGGCTGTAAGACTATTGAAGTGAGTATTTGCTTAGAATCATAAGAACGGCCTAAAAGGTAAACAAATTTAGAATAACTTAATTGTAAAGCAATTATTTGATAATCACTTAACTGTAAAGACTATAATTAGTCCATTGGATAGAGTGACCCAAAATAATCCAGCTTAGACTCAGCACTCGTATGCCGTGAAGACAAGTCAATTGCTTGGAATCGGTTTCAGTTTTTAGAATTTTATTCATATTTTTAATCAAAGAAAACGAATTAATCAATAATTCAAATCTTTTAACTGAAAAGAAAAAAAAATTAAAAATGAATTCAATGAATAAGTATTCAAACAATTAATACAAACTTTTTAGACTGAATAAGTCGAGTGAAGTGAAAATTAATGAACAAAATAAGAATATGAATAAAATAAATCTGAAAATAAAAAGACAATTCATTTATAATATTTATATGACGTTAAAGAATAGCTCAGTTCTACTCACAGAGCAAACCATTGAATAAAATTGAGAGAACTGTAAGAAAAATGTTGTTTCGCTTCGCACTGAACTCTCTTATTAATTATGTGCCACTCGTTTGCAACTTAAAGGCAATAATAAAGATTAGCTTGTTAGTTTTCGAAATAATCGTCAAAAATTGGTTCTCACATTTGTCAGCCATAGACTTGACATCCATTTGCGAGCACAGAGAGGGCAGACATATGCCTATTCTCCACGGAATGTAATAAAGATACGGAATATTGCTCTCAATGTTACGAAAAATATTGGTTTCCGAAAAATTAGTTCCGATTAAATCGATTTTATGAAATAAGTTCAGATTTTTGGGTCTGTGTGGCAGAGCTGGTAGAAAATCAATCAAACAATACTGCGAAGAACCTATTTGTGAGTTCGGCTGTATATCTATGCACTGGTCATATGCGCCAAAATCTACGAGAGTTCCTTTCATAAACCCAGATGAAGGGAATTTGCCCCAAGAGTTGAGCACTGGTAGAGATAAATGAACAGTGAATTCATAAATAATATTAATTTTAGACTGAATTCTGGTTTACTCTGAAAACTCCAAATCTCTCTCTTTTCGAAGCCTTCGAACACTTTTGATACACTTTCTAAGCATTTGTCTGATATATCGGCTTTGGATACGGAGTCAAACAGTTGTTTAAAGTTGTTTTCAATTACTTTGATTATGGATTCACTTTTAATGATCATATTTTTCCAGAAATATCTCACACTTTCTAATTCATCATCACTTTTACCACATCTCAAATGAATAGAGAATAAGAAGAAAAATATAATTAAACTATATTTTTGTCCTTTCATTTCGATTTGTTTCTCAGACTTATTCAGAATATATTTGATTAATGAAAAACATTTAATTAAAGTTCAAATCAACGTTAGATTAAAACCAAATCTGAAATGCAATAACTTTTTAAACATTATTTAATTCTTTATTAAAAATAAAATAAAATTTTTATTGTAGCCATAAAACTGAACTTTTTATGTGAGATCTCCACAACTGTATTGAATGTTACTTTAACTTGAATTCTATTGAAGATTACATTTAGTGTTAAATATAAAATTCTAATTGTTTTTCGTTAGCATTAAATCATTTATTTAATGAAAATATTTTTTGTCACATATTTTTGTTTTTTCCGATTATTGACGAACATTAGAAACTAAACGATTGAATAGAATTGCATTTATTTATTACATAAATTCATTTTTTTCTTATTATTAAAGTTTGCTTGAATTTTATTAAACACAATTGAAGGATAAAAAGTTGATTTGTTTAATAATTTATAGCTTTAATAAAATTGCAATTTTTTAAGCAAACAATTGTAAAAAATTGTTCTTAAGTTAAATGCGATTAACTGTTAATTATTTTCAATATAGTTCTGAAATAATTTATGTTATTTCCAGACAATACTGAGCGTTGGTTTAGTCTTCATTGGTTACTCTTGATTACAAATATTCAGTTCAATAATCAATTATCGAATTCATAACTAATTTCAAAATTGATTCCGAAGTTATGGCTTATAAAACATTCAATTATTAAATATTAGACAAAACGTATTGAGTAGAATGAGCAAGGTTATACTTGTTATTATTTAAATATTGTCATTTAGATTATCTCACTTTCCGATGAATTATTACTTAAGGACAAACATAACTCACTATAACTGACATCAATTGCAATCATAGTCGAAGACAACCAAAGTGTGACTAAAATACTGTTATTTTATTGATTTGTGAAAATAAAATTCAAATATTGCACAGAATATAGAAAATAAAAACAATGAAAATGTTATTAATTTTCATTTTTAGTCAAATCTATTGAATTAATTGAAATTAGTTTTACTTATGCTATAATTCGAGCGCATCTTCATTTAGAAAATGAGTTTATTTGTATTGATATTTGTATTTATAATACTTTTGAAGTCTATTTATAAAAATATTTTTTAAAATTATTTTCAGAGTAACGATAGTACGGAAAGAATAGTACGGAAAGCAAACCCTCATTAAATCACTGTCCAACCAAAAACTTTGAAGATTTGTTTGAAGAGTAAAAATATTTTCACACCATGTACACCAGGGTCGAAGTTATAAACCTGTTCTTTCTTAAACTCTAAGAATTTTTTAAATTCAATTTTATAAGGTTTAGTGCAATTGCCCCCTCGTTCTTTTTATATAATTATTATGAAAATAAAAAGAGTATAAAGGTAATTCAACACGAGTATAATACAGATGTGACGGATGAGATACTGTATTACCGTATTCCCGCACATACAGCGGCATGCCGTTCAAAGTGAATTCTACCAGTTTCTCAAAAAAGGTTACCTGGTAGCTACTGGCATGCCGGTATAAAGTGAATCACAAAATTGTATGAAAAAATATCCTTTATATTTAAAATGATTTATTACCATTAATTTCTTTTAATTTCTATAAAACTTGTAATTTAGTTTCAATTGAATGTCTTCTCTTTTTACTAATATTAGAACTCATTATTAAAATTGGATTACAAATAAATTAAACAATAAAATATTTCAATCCTTTATGCTATTCTATGAATTTCACATACATTATAAGTTTTACCTGTTTTACATCAGTCATATGTAGATAATTAGTTTGATATGTTTGCCACTATAACACGTCAGAATAATATTGGTGCCGGTTTATTGTGAATTATTCCAAATCAATAACATATAATTTTTAAAATTTGACCTCACTTACAATGGCATGCCAGTATACCCCGGGGTATAACGGTACTTGGTATGATTCACTTTATAGTGGCATGCCGCTTTATGTGCGGGAATACGGTAATAGGTTTTTATAAGTGCGGGTTGGGTTAAATACTGACTATACGTTTGAACACTAAAAGCGTTGACATATTTTGAATTTAGAAAGTATTCTATTGTTTGATATATTGCTTATTTGAGGATTAGATGATTTGCGATTTAATCATACATTTTTGAGTGACGATCAAGGTCCTACAGTATATTCAAATATATTTTGAACTCTTTATTTGCAAAACTGTGAATTAAAGGAGAAATATTGATATTCAATATAAGTTAAGTAGACTTTTGAAGTCATTTTAGGGTTCGATCAATACATCTATTCTTTTGTTATCTTTTTAGTTATTATTATTTTTTTGTATAATTGCTCTTAAGAATAAATAAGTTCTTGAATAATAATAATTTTATTATGAATTCATAAGTTTGTTGACTGTAGTCTATTGTTGTATAAAAATAAATTCAAATCATTTCATTCAATCAGTTAATACAAAATATATGAAAATATATAATATTTTTATTTACATTTCATGAAAAATATGAACTTATTTACAAAATAATTGTTATAAAAAGTGAGGCGAATATACTGTACACGATTAGAAAATAGCGGAGGTCACTCTACGGAATGAGCTTGTCTTGACCCTTGGCCTCACAATGGTCTCCGATTGTGTTCGTCTTAACTGCTGTCTATCCATACGCTTAACAGTCTTATGGCTCTCACAGTAGTTTTGGATTTCAAGAGAGGTTGCATTTATTGGTGGAACCGATTGCAGACATTTAGCTGTCGGAGCGATATTAGGACAGATGTTATCATATGTTTAATGAACACAAAGTTTGCTTCACTCGACTACTACTCACCCAATCCTTTAGCGATTCTCTTAAACAAATTGGTGGTCTTCCTGCGCGGACGGACTGATTCTATCGGTTCTATATCCGGAATCTGAGTTATACTGAACTTGTTTTTCATTTTTACAGAATTCGTGTAAAAATTTTTAAACGAATATTAATTGCTTTTATTATAATTAAATACTGGAAACAAATTAGTTTATAACAGAATAATGTTATTCAGTATTCACTTCAATACAAGAATTAATTTGTTTGCAATGAATTCAATCCTTTTATACGAAATATAATATTTCTAATCATTTATCAATAGTAGCAATACCTGGCACTCAAGCACTCTGTTTGGGGCTAACGATAATTAATCCAAACAAATATTATCTCAAACTAAATATATTGATATAAAATTGCGGAAAAATTTATGGCAATTAATACTGAAAATATGTTTTCGCAATAAATAACTTGATTTGTATTACATATAATAATCAGTGTATCACATGTCCAGGTCATGTAATCAAAACAGTTGGATTCAATCATACAGTAATGTATAAGCGCTATATTATAAGCTCGCGTCCGATTCGGCGAAACACAATTCCTCGAAAAACATAATATAATTATTATTCCAAATATTATGAAATGACACACATTTTTAATAAATTATGTAACTAGGTTATGTTTATATATGTATCATCAATTGTAGTCAGATTTGGATTAAATAAAACCAGAATTAGATTTATCCCGGACAAAACATTGGACACCACCCCTTATTAATACTTAGTTTAGACCTAAATCTGGTCGTTTTTATTTTATCCCAAATGTTATCCGGCTAGAATTGATTTTCAATTAATAAAATTAATTTAATCACCCAAGGTCATATCATAGTTATGTCATTCATTCATCCACAATAAGTTTTCTTTGTGTGATAGCGATATCATACTCGTAAACATTTCGTGCAAATAAATTTCCCAGGTAATATTTTGATATTAATAGGTTAGTATCCCAGTTAGATGTGTTTGAGATGAAGTGTTTTTGTGGAAACGTTTTTCGATGCAACGCACTGGATCCAGATTATATGAATATAAGTACTATTATATAAATCATATATTCGTACTATCGATATACAGATAATATGAATACAAGTCATAGATTAATGAATACAATAATAATTGTTTGTAAACGACTAAAGTATTTGCACTATTTTTTATATCAATTGCTGTGCTTTTATTGAATTCCAAAGATAGGGCTAATCCTACTTCCGATATGGATCCAGGGCTATTTATTGTGTGCAATTCTTACAAAATTTTCTCTCTTAAAGAATATGATATTTTTAAGGTGTGACCGGATACAATCTATTCTGAACAATAGAATGCAATTTTTAAGCCATACATAAAATATCAGAAAACAATGTTTTATTTATTGTTTATTTTAATAAAATATTATTTAAGAGCAAAACAAATATTTTAATTCTGATATACATTATTTGCAATTTATATTTATATTCAAGATTTTATGTATAATTACAGGTATGGCTCACTTTATATCGGAAAATATCAGTGATGCTCAAGGTCCCATCAAAGAGTTGGTATGATGATTATTTTTAAATTTTTTGGACCAGGCTAAAACAGCCTGATTTAAGCTAACCTAGGTGCAACTCGAAGACTCATACTAGTATTTAGGCCTTTTATTTTCAAGCTTGCAAGTATATTGGCCTACCCACCCCCCTTTCATTGCTGAAAACGATGTAATTGATGCTTATCTAAGTATAACCCATGCAATATCTGCACATTTATTAAATATACCAAGGAAGAATGAGCCAAAGAAAGACTATGTAAGACATAATGCAAAATTGCCAGACTCATTTTAATATAAACCCTCGTCATCTCTGATGTAACTATTAATTAGGAAAATTCCAGTGAAGGAGAACACCTTCATCTAACGGAATTTGCTCCTGGATCTGATTGTATTACTTGAGCTTAAGTGGAAAACACTTTTCCTGCTCAACCACTTCAGACATATTATTATTTCAATAGTAGTCGAGTGTATCCAAGAGTTGATCCAAACAGCACTACTACTCTGATTGTATTATATTTTGGTAATTAAATACTTAAAGCAAAATAATTATATTTAACGGTTAATGACTTTAATATTAAAATTCAAAAACAAAAATATTTTGCAACTCATTTACAACGATATTTAGTTAACACATGTCATCATATTTGTATAAATCGAAATTTATTATATAATGAGATGAGCAAGGTATTATGCAATATAATTACACATTGTTTATAGACCGGTACAGTAGTATAACAGATATTATTGTATAGAAAATAGAATTAATTATAGATAATATAATTTTTTTCATTTTATCCTTCAAATAATTCACTTTAGATAAGCGAGGTAGTTTGTTTTTGTTTTTTGAGATTGTCCACTGTTCAATTATGAAGCTAATCCGTTGATTTGTCAGGCAATGCAATAAAATTGAATAATCATACCTAACGTGCATTTCTGCCCAATTTGTGAACCAAAATAAAATATCTTATATACAGAACCACTAACTGCTCAGAAATAAATTAATTAATTAAATATATTTTGTTTGAATAAAAAAT
>JAQIWA010001060.1:0-21626 GCA_034693305.1 Eueremaeus valkanovi
CATTACTATGGGTGTATGCATTGCAATGAAGATAACTTCACACTAAAAAGTTTACCCTTTCTATTACAGGGACAATACTGTAAGTCTTTACATATTATATTAATACATAATTTATATAATATTAATAGTTAGTGACCTTTAGCTCATACAGTGCTAATCAGAGCTAAGAATTGATGAGATGTTAGCCTAACAGCAATTTTTATTCATTATAATTGAGATTCTTATGAATGCATAAAATAAGTGAATTTTGAACTCGAGTTCGTTCGGAGTATTCCTAACTATAGAAATCAAATCATCTATTAATTAAATGAATGGTTACAATCAACAATTTGACTCCTGCTAACTTTCTAGAATGCCTATCGAATAAAAGAAATCAACTGACTCATATTTTGAAATCACATGTTCAGAGGCTAAATATATTGGTGGCTAAACCCCAGTCAGTTGAAAAGCGTGCAAATAAGTGATGGGCACTTAACCAAGGAAGATCAGTAACATTTTATTTGACTTAATCTCTGCCTTCGATTTTTAGTCATATTATAAGTGTAAGTGCTTTCTATGAATTTCAATTATACTCTACATCTTGAATGTACTCCGGACCATTTTAAGGGTCCCTCTGAACACAATATATGTATGTGTCATATGAAAGACTCATTGCGAAAGTTGTGATTTTCTCCTTTACCTCATATAAGACATGTTCATATTTTTTGTGTTTTTCTATAGCCATGCCCTTGGCCCTTTCATGCTTGCTCTACATTAATAAAGAGAATATCAGTTCAACGCCACAAAAGTTAATACAAAAGATTCAAAATTTTATTCTATTTATAGATAATTAGAAAATTGTATTTTTGTTGACTACAGACAAACCATTCAATTGATTATAAAATTTTTAAAAGAATTTTAATAAAAAAAAAGTGAATAAATCGTGAATTTGTGGGAACGGATCAAAGTTTGCTATACTTATGCATAGGTCCCACATATTTTTCATTGAGTAGATGACCAATAATTTCCATTCTGTCGCTCCCGAACACCAATTGGGGTCCATTATCCAGGTGTAGAATAGCAGTGGGTGCGCCAAAAGCGCCGTAAGAAAGCGCTTCCCCAGTATAACTCTTAAGCCTATCCTTCACTTCGTTTTGTTCCATACTTTTAATGGCTTTGTCGACAATCTCTGTATTAATATTACATTTTTCAGCCGCTTCTCGGAAACTGTCGGGAAGTGTCACGTCTTGATGACTGACAAACACTCGTTTCCACAATTGTCTGGATATGTCTTCAGTCAGCTCTCCTTTACTGATCAAATCGATTGCAGTCACAAATCTTTGTGTCTTCAGTGTTGTCTTCTTCATCGCCACATCAATAAAGTCATCCGGAATAGTGATCGGAATCTTATAGTAACTGTTCAGACGTTGAATGTCAGAAGGCATATACCGAGCCTTATTGGGCACCAGTAGAGGTGCACTGTTTCCACTGCTTCTTAGGAGAGCACCCAATAAGATAGGCTTAAACTTAAGAGACATTGACTGCCATTCAGGTCTATAACGACAAAGCATTTCGAAACTGATCCACGAATAGGGAGATATGATGTCATAGAAGAGTTCGACAATCACTCGCTTCGAAGACATTTTCAACTGATTTACTCGAATTGATTCAGTTATTTAATTGTTTGCTTTGAACACAATATCAGACTTATATCAGTATATTGTCCCAAATATTATACTTATCGCTCGACAGACAGACAGAGACACAAAAAGCAATTATTGATTGCGAAAACTAAAAGTGGAAATGAAAAGCAATTAATACTAAATTTTAATTAATACAAATAATTTAATGCTCATATTTCTAAACGAGGTGTTTGTGTCTTGATCATTTATAGCTAATATTGATTCTATGAAAATGAAGCGAATTTTCCCAAATTATTATATTCTGTCACTTAATATAATTTATTTTAGTGTCCGGTTCATTTTTACTTTTACCCGTCAAGAATAATTGGTGCGCCGGTGATCTTTGATTGATCTATGATTATTGAAAGATATGATAAACACATTTGAATAATAAACACATAATAATGAGCTTTAATACTGATATTTCAGATCATTTCCGATAACTTATATAAAAGTCGTTTTTAATTAATTAAAATGAGTTTATAATGATTTTTCAGTAATGCTTAGGTTTGAAGAAAATATGAGCTTTATATAGAACCGGATGTTATTATAAGAAATATAATATTATAAGTTATATATTATAAAAGTTAATTAAAATACAAACTATAATACAAACTGTAATTTCCGAATATATATGTCTCCAATCGTTTATATCTAACTAACGATTAGATATACTGTAAGTCGTTATAAACAAATCGAAAGATGCTTTTATAAGCGCAAAGTTCTAAATAAAGGCATCTGTGTCACTTATCTCTGTAAATATAAATATCAACTAGAGTATTCGTTCATTTTGGAATAAATAACACTAATTTCCTCATACTTTCCCTAAACTTCTTTAAAACTAGATTTCAGTCATAAATCATTGAATTGTTTCATTGGCTTACCATTGGCTCAACTTTTGAATCATTTCTATGAATATTAGTTTTGCATTCAAAGCAAACGTATCTGAAGTTACGTTATATCTACTCGAATGTCCGAAACAGTGACTATTCAATAGAAACACTGATTTGCATATCTGGTCAAAATCGGTCAAAATATTTTCAAACGTGTATCCTGATCATTTTTAATGAAAAAACTGTTTCTGAAGCTATTAAATGCTTTATTCAAGAGTTTTAGCCCTAAAACTCATTTTTAATATTAAAATATAATTATAAATATATTACAAAATTTCTATTACTATAAGAATTATAGTAGAGATGTGCAAGGGGTATCGACGAAATATCCCCTGAGTTTTGAACTTGAAAAATGCTTCTCCTGTTTGGAGGCCGGGGCTATCCAACCGCCCATTCTCATGCGACATACTGTATACAGCACATATGAGGCCATTTTCTTTAAAATTGAGCGAATATTGATTAAATTTGATATGAATTCAATTCAATTAAATTATAATATATTACTAAAAAGTGCTTCATTTCTTAGCTTGACTTTACTTTGAACAATGTCAATTTGCAAAGAAGGTATGAACTTTCTAGTTTGTAAGTTTATACTTACAAAAGAACTCGGTGATTTGGCCATTTGAACTGGATGGACCTGGATTAGTGAAGAGTATATCAAGAAGTCTAAAATTTGATTTGATTTGTAAATACTATGTGTTCTGCATATCAAGAGAGGCCTCCTTTTGATACCTTCAAACACGGGATGGAATGACATGTTTCACAATAACTTATTATATTATACGACATGATATTTGCACCCAGTTCAAATGACCCAAGTGCTTGCCAAACCTCGGATTACATTGTTAGCATACTTTGGGGCATCTCTTACAACGAAATTATAACATTGATGATCTAATAGCCTATTGAATAATGATAGAGACAGGTCAATTTTTATTTAAAACTAATTTTATTCTAAACGTTAGGCTCGAAAGCTTCACTTGTTATCCATATGTCGACAAATTTGAAGCATTAATTAATTCAAACATTTCATTGATTTGTTAGAATTTATTATACATTGCATTCAATTCTATGGAAAAAATACTTAAATAGTATTTATTTTGATCGACAATAAAAGAAATTATGAAAATACATAAAACAATTATTAAAAAGTGTTTGAATACTAAGTTAAGCCGAATTACAAACAATAAGATCATTCAAAACCATTCATACATTTCTATTCGGAAATAATTATAAAAACAATTTTAAAAAACACCGAAAATTCATAAATAGAAACGAATCGATAAAAACACTATTTTTCGCACAAATATTGATGAGATATGTATTATATGAATGAATGAGAAAAACAAGTGATTGAATGAAGTGATGATAAGTTACAACGATTTATGGGTTTCTCAACAAAACTCTTAATCTTTTGATTTGAGTATAAAATGGTTATAAATGGCTAACAATTCAAATGATATTTAAACTAATGATTCAATGAAGTAAAGGCACTCTCGAAGAAGGCTATTCACTATTAGTAGCCATAGGGTCCGATCCCATATTGTGATCCGTGGTAGTGGTACGGTCCGGGATAGGCGTAGGCGTAGTTGAGTCCATAGGGGTTCCTCTTGTCCGGGTATACGGGCATTAAGTACTGCATATTCTTCGTCTGTTCCATACATTTCTCACTTCGTATACAACGAGCGGCCGATAAAAACATTATCGATGCGATCAGACACTGGCCAATGCCGATCCAGGCCAGGATGTATGACCAGCCGTAGTAGAATTCAGTTACTCCGGACTGTTTCAGAATCTATTCGTGTATTCAATTCGTAAAATTGAGTTCAAGTTTAAAGAAAATCCAATTTTGTGTGATTTAGACTCACGTCAGGCCATTGTGCGTAAGAAAATTCATCCTTTAACTTGTGATGATCATAGAACTGAACCGCATGCCACAGGCCCATAGCACCCGCATCCATCAGAGCTAACAATAGACAATAAGTAATTTGATTTTAGAAATGTTTGCGCTTTTGATGCGATATTTGAAAAGCATATTAAATGAAGACAAACACGAAAGCAGTTGTAATAATCCGGTGGACACCAGGTTTGCATGTGATCTCTTCCAACAGCCTATTGGGTGAATCAGATCTTATTTATTAAGCATTAATTAACAAAAAACTAATTTATGGAAAAAATGAGTCTATTTTTAATAAACTTAAGGATTTATGTAATGAATAGACCGGTAATAATAATAATAATAATAATAATAGAAAAAGATTAGACTTTGTTGGATGACTTAAATGTTTTGAGTTTTGAATGTTGAGGTCAACTAACCTATTAAGAGTTGGATGACACTTTTCACAACACAACTACATGCATAGGAATACAAGATTTGAAACTCAAAATATTTCTATTTATATATTTGTATGTATTTTACAAAACATATTAACTTAAAGTTTATATAATTAGTAAAATAAATATTTTTAAACCAAATATTTGGCCGATTTTTTACCTGCAATTCCTGTGAAGAACGATAAGAACAAGAAGAAAAAGGCGACGATATATAAGGCGACCACAGATCGGGCCATATCTATAGTACAAACGATAAAACTTCACATTTAATAACCTATTCTTGTAATGAACTGGATTTACATTTGTGTACATAATCTCAAAATCAATCAGCCATTCAGTGTATATAAATGCAATTAAAGTCAAAATCAATTTAATTGAATTCAATCAAAATTATAAGTTTTCGATCAAAAATCAATTTTCATTTGTATTCTTGTGTTTCTTAAGTATTAAATAATTTTAAAGAATTTATTTCGACTCAAATGGAAATTATTTTATTGTTATGAGGCGTTTGAAATGATCGGCGAATTTGAATCTTTACAACTTATACTCTGTATTATACTTATATCAAAGTATGCTTGATGTTTGTTCAAATCTATCGATTCATCAATGTCTGAGTTGATCGACCGTTAATGAGATTTTTCTTTTTAAAAACATTAAATTTATAGACATTTCATATAATCATTAATATTTTAATTTATTTTGTTTAATCAAGCACACTTGTAAATCTTGGCTCCAATTTATCTAGATCATTTTTATGCAACTCATTTTTTAGTAAAATATTTTATTTTATTTTATTATTTCGCTCTAATCTAAAAAATAATTAAATTTTAATGATTTAATGATATCTTATTCATAATTATAATAAGCGATAAATTATTGAAAGGATTATTATCTCATTTAATTGATAATCAGTTCGAACGGAGAAAAAGAAATAAAATCTTATTTTTATTGTTTTTCAAAATAAAATAGAAGTTAAGAAAAGAACTCATTTTTAGCACAACGTCTGGTATTGCTATTCAGTGTCATTTAATGAATAATAAAACAGTTTATTCTAATATTATTAGCAATTAGTGATGGCGTAAATGACTTGAAATTATATTTAACATAATTGCCGCTTAAATACCACAATTCGGTTCATACGATACCATAAATATTTTGGAATAATTTTTAAATAACCGGAAATTTTTATGAATTGTTTTTAGTAAATGTTGTTTCAAACGAATGATATACCAATTTAGGAAAAATTTAATTAATTTTTTTGAACAAGCTATTCAATACTTGCTATTTTATTCTACTGAAAATTTTCATTATTATTATAGGAAAATAATTCTTTCCATTTGTGTTAATAAAGAAATAATTTATTAATATAATGACAAAACTTAAAGAATGCGATTATTGATAGAAAATATATGTAAAGACACATTTCCTATATGTCTGCAGATTATGGTATGTCCAGGATATGATATGTTCGACTTTAGAGTCAAACATCCAATTATAATGAATTAGCATTTATTTCAACTTCTGATGCCTTAAAGCCATAACCACTGAGTCGTTAAAACCCTTCAATCAATGACTTATAATTTTTTATCAATATTTCGATTTTTATCAATAAATTGGATTTTTTTCAAGAAATAACAAAAATTTTATAATATATTCAATAGATTTGAAATTTATTTCATTGTATTAAGAAATTCCTTAGACTTGAGATCCGAAACGATTGAAACTTTAGATAAAAAGCTAAACCCGTTTAAAGAATAATGAAATTAATGTGAAAGTAACTTGGCTAAAATTATTTAAATGCTATCTTATCTTATCTGCAAGTGTTAGTAAAAATAACGGTCTTTAAGCTGTTCGGGTCATTCAGAAGCCATTCATTTGATTACATTTTGTATTATTTAATAAAAAAGTTTATATAAATTGGAATAAAATGGAACTTATTTTCTGTACGACTAATAAGAATTGAGCGGAGAATCAGATTCTATACCTCTTAAGGCATTCAATGCTGTCTTACAGTTAGTTGTAATTACAGTATATCTTACAGTATAATAGATTTGGGATAAAATCATTTGCTTCATGAATATCTTCAGGGAGTGCTTCACTTTAGTAATAATATGCGATTAGATTATTATTAGTTAGAAATGTAATAATTCTAACAGAATTCAAGTCTAGATAATCGATATATTAATCATTAATTGCGTTAAAACTAATGATTGAATACAGAAAACATTTAAACCTTTCCAACATATATAAGAATGAGAACAATCTAACCTACCTTAATAATAAGTTTTTGAGTTTATATGTTTTCTATAGGAAATTCTTGGAATTAACACAAATGTCCACATGTTTTGTACCCTTAGATAATTTCAAACTAAATGATAATTTTTTGTTTGTTTCTAAACTAATTGATATAAATTCTTAAACCCATCAGAAAGTTTATAATCAATGGCCAACATATCGGTTCGATCGGCCAATTAGTTGGAAAATAAAATGTTGACTATTTAGCCAAAAAAATAATTAGTGAAAGAAAATAAGATTTAATTTCAAAACCAATGAAACAAAAGGGGAATTCGTTGAAAATCCTTAAGAGTTATAAAGTTTTAGTTTTGTGTAAAAGTGAACACAATTTAAGCGAAGAGTAGAGAAAGACATAGGTTTTGATAATTAGGACACTTTATCGTCACTGCATTTCTTCAATTTTAATTAAAGTCAAAGTGAATTCAAGATTACAATAGAATTCCTGAGACAATAGTGTCTTTGAAATACTCGAGAATAAAAGAAAATTATTTCCATTCACTGTTTTTGAATAAACATTAAGTTTGGGATCAAATAAATCCAATGTTTGTGTAATGAATAAAATATTTTGTGAGAAGACTTACGCAATCGTTCCCAGCGTTGATCAGAGAATTTGTCTGAAATTTCATTTTCAGGTATATAGTAATCGATGTTAAAACATTCGGTCTGTGTGGGTGATAAATATGTGGGCACTGGAGAGGCAAAAGATATCAAAATTATTTATTTTGCGTTTTCGTTGAAATCATATAAAATAACAAATGAATTAATAATAATAATTAACAAGACTTCACATAACATGCAAATTGTCTTCAATAGCAATACAAATCAAAGCTAAACAAAATTCTATTCGTTTGCAAATGAATTAACAAAAATAATTTTCAAAAACAATAAGTTTTAAACATTTATTGTGTGAATGTATTTGAACTTTAAAAGAGATTAATTCATATAATAATATACTTCAAAATGTTTCAAAAAAGAAAAAAAATATCTAAAACTAATTCAAAAAAGTTTGAATGATTTGACTGAAAGAAAACCTTAATTTTTCCCCCAATTCTATAAGATTTGCTCCAATTTATTAACTTGTATTCAATTCATATATAACTCAGTGTACAGTATATGAGTCTAAAAGAGGCTTCAAATCTGAGTCCTATTTAAATAAATTAAACTTTTTTTTATTGAGATTGTTGTTGAAATTAAACTATTCGGATGAAAAACATCTATAAGTTTATTTAATTGAAGTCAAGTCATTACACATTTGAAGTGCTTTCACATCAGATGAGTTTAAAATATATAAATAAAACTATTTCTTCATAAAAATCAGATAATTTTAGAATTTCTACAGTTTTAGTGATTTTCGTTTAAAATCTAAAGTTTTTTCGCTTAAATTATGTGAACTTTAAAATAGAAAAAAAATATTTTTTATTTTGAGGTCAAAACTAGAAATGTATTAATAAATAATAATTTAGTCATAGATTTCAAAGAAGAAGAAAAAAAAGAAAACATTTTTCCGCAAAATTATCAAATTATTACAATTAAAATATGATTTAAACTCAATTCCATTATTTTAATTCAATTAATTGATTTATGAGACAGGGGTGGGCAGACTGGATGATTCACGAGGGCTATTTTAGTGTCTTCCCTCTCATATTTGAATATTCAATGAATTAAATATTTGATCAAAACTTTGTAAAAATATCATTAAATGATAAGAATTTTGATAAAAGGAATAGTTATTTAAATAATTATAGGGTTGAGACTCAGAAATAAATATTTCTTTAAAAAATTAAAAAATGTTTTGCTATAAGGAATGCTTAGGAATAACCTGATCGGGCGGTTATGTCGAGAGCATTGAAAAATTCTATCATTAAGTTTGTGTAAAAAAAGCGTTAATCAAAATAAAGCTAAAACTGTTCGGATGAATAGGGAATGCAGAATAATAGCCGTTTCCTATTCAAGGATAACTGTCTAATGATTTAATTATATTTTTATTAATGTTTTACACTTTCTTATAAATAAGTTATCATTAATTTAGTTCACTTCACACTCGACTCGGATTATAAATATACAGTATATGATATGAAAAGAAATGAAAACTAAACTAAACTGAGAGTTAAGTTATTATAGCTTTGATTGTCAAACATTGACAACACATATGGTGTGCGAGAGTTGTATTGAGCGAAAAGAAAACATAAAAACTTTTAACACAATTATTATTAAGTTTTGTTGAACTTTGAGATAAGTTTAGAATTGAGATGAAATGGAAATTATATAACAATTACTGTTATTGTCTATGACTTACACTCTTTAGGCTTTTTCTCTGCAAAGCATATCCGGAAGAGTCCTTCATCTCTGCTGTGATATCGATAGTCTCTGTCGTACTCATTGAGCAAAGCGTGTGTTTCGAGGTATAGCTTAGTCTTGTTTCGGTCCACTCTTATCTCATACCAGTTGTCGGTACTAAAGCCGATGGACAGACATGCGACGGCCACCACAGAGATGATAGTGGCGACTGACAGTGTCACTGCAGAGCACGCCATTTTGCTGCTTAGTTCCAGCTCTGGTGCCTTTAGCCTCAAATCAGTGGCAGCGCTCAGTTAAGCGAGTTTTCGTTGAGATTATATTACAGGTATTGTATGTATTGTATGCCGTATTCAGTGTATTCAATACTAGCAGTACTCCAATACACCAATACTCCAGTACTCGTATACTCTAGGCAGTGAGTGCTCAGCACTGATCAGTACAGCCGGCGATTCAATACTATTGTTTCGATCGATTCCTCGTTTAGGACATAACTCGTTGTTATTCACAAAATTTATATCATTTGAAACAAATTAAATCAAAATCGAAATAAACTTTTGGACCACAAATACAAACAAAGGGTATGACAGAGACAGAGTGTGGGACAGGTATGAAGTGAACGGACAGACACACACAGAGCCAAATCTAACTTATACTGTAATTCAGTGATGAGTTTGCGTTTGCGTTTCAAATCTATTTGAGAAACATTTTTCAGCCTTTTTTGTTCAATACACCAAAACCTGTATTTTCTATTTTTCAATACTACCTGTGCTGCTCCAACACTCTGCACATATGCTGTTGGGCTCAAGTGAAACCAGTTTGAAGTTATAAAAAATATTTGAGAATTTAAGACTGGCTTAGAGTCAAGTGAAACGAACCCCAGTCTCAGTCTTAGCTCACAATTACAGTATTAGTTGAGCGATGAAGACAAACATCGGAATGCTATGTATATTTGGATGACTGCCCCTTCCATGCCATACATAGCGGACCTAATATTAAATGCTTATGTCTTGAATTAGCTCATTGGACACGTACTCCAGTACTAGTGTACTGCTGCGGGTCATACAACGGCATAACTGTACGACTTGTTTGACTATTTTTCTTCTTTTCTAAAAAGTATTTCAAGAATTCATTACAGAATGAAATGAATGAACGAATGAAACGAATGAAACGAATTTAATTACATTTTTAATAATAGTTTTTAATATTAACTAATTTTATATAATTTAAACTTTAAAAAGATTTTTAATCAAATAAAAGGAAATAAAGTCAACAAAATCTCAAAGCTTAGCGACATGAGTACCAAGCAAGAATGGTCAAAGTGTTTTCCACAGGACTTCGGGGGTTCGACGTTAAACCAAATTTCTGATTCTGGATCAGATTACAAATGCTGACTACACTCTCGATTCAAATTTTTAATCTGTTAGAGATTAGAATCAGATTAGATCGGCTATAGTAGTCGTCTTTCCCAAAAATTCACTTAAATTGTCTCCAAATTTCTTGAGATTTCATAAAAGCTACTTCCTAAATTAGTCGAGTTTGTTCAACCATATTGTTGTACAGTTTCTTATACTATACAACTATTCTCATACCATATACTATGGATGTGCAAGGGGTATAGACAAAATACCCCCTGTTTTGACATTGGCAAAATATTGCCCCTATGTTTTGAGGCGTGCTGGACCCTTCCCTTGACGCGCTTTTCACCGAATTTCGACTAAATTAGCTCGAATTTGGTCGAAATTCGGTGAAAAGCGGTAATTTTCAACTTTTTGGCGACCATTTTGCCCCTCCTATACCCCTGAGTTTGGCGGGAAAAATCCGCCATTTTACACCTCCCTATACCTCCTGTCTCGGCCGACCTAGCACATCCCTGCGTCCATCCGTACTGTGCTGTTACAGTTAAACTACAGTAGTTTACTTAAAATGTTAGTAAAGGCATCCCTGAAATAGTGCTCAACTGTGAGATACGGATATCGTTGAAAAATTCCGGAAAGTTTTTTATAGTGGAATGAATTTATTAATATTGAGTTATAATTTTAAATCGTTTTAAACTCTTATCAATTGATTTATAGAATGGATTTCTTTTTTGTCAATAATCGTATATTACTGAGTGAAATACACTGCTAGTTTTATTAGACCCATGATTTGAATCTTAAACTACACAAAACTACAGGGGTACAATTTTTAAGGCTGTCTTATTTTAAAGAGGGATAGTGGGAGCTTAACAAAAATTATAAATGAAAAATAGCCTTGCACAATTCAAGGCGCTAGATTCAAAAATGCTGAAATATTGACTTCTATTAAGAAGATGATCGAGCGCCATTCCTAGATCCACATAAATTTTCCAGAATCATCTCCTTCGAATTGATCAATGACAAATCTGGTGTTGTTTACACCTCGAAAATTTGCATCGGATTCGAATAAAAGGAATTTTTTTACAACATTTTTATATAAAAACATTTTCAGCTTTTTGAATCTTGTGCCTTGAATTGTGGAAGAATATTTTTCATATACCTGTATAATTTTTGTCAAACCGCACTAACTCCCTTTCAAATACAACCAGCTTCAATATTGTACCACTTATAATTTTTGTGTAGTTTAAGATTCAAATCTTGCGTCTAATAAAACTAGCACTGTACGAATTAAGCAGTGATTACTTAGTTGATCCATGTCATGTCATTAGTGTGAAAAGCCGTTATAAAATTCGAATTTAAAAATACCACCCTGGTACTGATTTGTATGATTACAACTTAAATCATTAATAAAATGATTTGTGAAATTCATTAATAAGTCCAGTCTCATGAACCAGCTCCTTTATAAATGGTAATATCTGGATCAAATCTGTACATATTTCATATAATCCGGGTGACTTTATTTATTAAATAAATTTATCATTAAATAACAATAAAAATTAATTAATGTTTTAATTCAAATCAATGTTACTGTGGATCAAATAAAGCAGCAAAAAATAATCATGATACTTTTGAAACCGATAAAACTAAGTCATACGAATGTTTACAACTCAAAGAAGGAACAAGGTCAAATAAATTTTTTGGTCCGACTCAGGTTTATTTCGGGTACGAATGCAAAACAACTTTCGGGTCAAAGATTGTGACAACTCTACTGGTTATCAATAATAAAGATTATTTTGTCAATCGTTGCCACAATATCTTCAGTCGAGACGTCCAGATGAGTGACAAATCTCAGTCTGGTTTCTGATTTGACGCCCATATTAACAATAACACAGCGATCGCCTAACTGTGCCTTTTCTTCTTTGGATACCTTAGAAATAATATTTGAAATATAATTATTCCGAATGAATAGACGGAGAGAACCGGACTCTACTATAAGAGCTGGTCTGGCCTTAACCAAAAGGGAGATTCACTTTATAACAGATAACATAATGTCTGTCCGATTGGTATCGCATTATAGAATCCAAATGGAAAGCAAAGAATAATAACTAAAAGATATTCTTACAGATTGTAAACGTTGTGCGAACTGGGGTGCACTCATCCAGGAAGGATCCACATCTATGAAACCGATATTTGTTTGGATGTATTTGAGATCAACTCTTATATAACTCTTATTCTTCTTTGCGATCGCTTTGAGAAAAAATATCAAAAAAAATATATTTATAATAAACGAAATGAAGATCTGATACCTCTTGCGATCATTTCCGTGTGTTTGTGGTCTTCTGCGAGTCGTTCGGCGTTTTCTTTCAGAGCCCAGAGTCCGGCCGCAGCCAAAACCCCCGACTGTCTCATACCTCCTCCCAATACTCTACGACATCTAATAGCTCGTTCAATAAATTCATGACCACCAGCCAGCACATTACCGATTGGACAGCCCAATCCCTTTTTCATAGATATATGAATACAGAAGTACTTTAATTTCAATACTTTGTCTGTATTTTTATGTCAATTATTAGAATATTAATTGAACTAAAAATATAGAAAATACAGAATTTTATTCAAACCTTTGACAAACACATAGAAACAGAATCGCAATTCTCGACAATTCTGTCGGGACTTAAACCACTTTTGATACTGGCGTTCAGCAGTCGAGCCCCGTCCATATGGACGCACATGTTATGCTGATGTGCGATACGACAGACCTTTAAATGTTGTCAATCACAATATTAAATCAAAGCATCAAATTTTTAGAAAATTTGCCCTGGACAAAAACCTCCAGCTAGGCTACCCCTAGAGTTCCTTTCGATTGTTATCATAATTATGTACCTGGCCCACTTTCAAATTCTAAATTATGAGGTATTTGTCCAAAACTCCTCAACATCTCTGTTATTGGGTCTCATTTGAGATTTGTAGCGCTCAATAACGACATTATTATAGTGTAATAATTACATCTGAATTCTCAGCCACATATAGAGACAAGTAATCGGGCAGATTTTTGCTTCAGAACTCTGGAGCACAAAAGACAACTGAGATGGAGAACAAATGGGGTCAAAATGGGATTGAATTGGACACAAATAAGGCTGAATTTAAGTCGATGTTTGGAGAGTGTGTATAAGGAATAAACTCAGTTGTATTTTGGGTATAGTTTGCCCTTGATACATTCTGATACATTCTACATTGATTTCATGGAAAATTACAAAATTCATTGGTAGAGCACATACTTCATCAATGAATTCGATCGGAAGAGCAGATCCATTGCATATGTTGTGTGTATTCTCTAAGCAAACCAAAGTCGTGTTCGGCGCCAATGAATTGACATTAAGCCTAATTTTGTGTTTCATTTCTTCGATACAAAATGTTCCGTCAGGTCTGTTGCTCAGAGTCCGACTGTGCACATTGGCTATGGCTGTGCAAAGGATTGGATCAGTCTTTATAAAATCAAACTAAAAGTATACTTCGTATTGCTAGCAATCATCAGTAATCAAGCTTGTTGGGTATCTGACAAGACAACACAGGTAATGATGCCTGTGCAATGTTTCTCACAGAACCAATTTTCCAATACAGAGTATTGAGCAAGGTAAGTATTGAAAGCAGTTTATTAGAATATAATTTGTTTGAACACAAAAGAAGTTCAAACCATAAGAATTGTATGTTATGTTTAGAATCGTATGAAATGGTCAATACTTGCTATTCCCCCTTGCTCGTTCATGTGTATGTGTGAGTCGTATCCCAACAATATTTCTGCTCCTCTTTGCCAACAGTGAGACATAACTGCAGAATAGATTCGTTGTTCATATTATTTATAACTTTAATCAAATATTTCAATTAACCTGCGATCAGATTAGCCATCGTTCCCGTCGGCACCAATAGTGCCCGTTCTTTGCCAACCAGTTTTGCGAAATATTTTTCGAGCTCTGATACAATTTTAATGATTCAATGAATTGTTAAATAATGATTAGAATTGAATTGAATGTCAGAACCAATGAGCAGACCTGTGACCGTCGGATCTTCATTATAGCAGTCGTCGCCGACCACTGCCTCAGCCATTGCTCGTCTCATATCAGCCGACGGTTTAGTGAATGTGTCCGAACGAAGTTCAATGACTCTATTGAACAAACGATTAACTAATGAGGATCAATTTTTATTTTATAATGCAACTAGCAAAATCTGCAACATACCTATACATGGCTCAGTTTTTAAAAAATTTTTAATTCACTTATATTTCAATTTCACTTATATTCGAATTATTTATAAAATACTATTAATAATGTTTATATATAGTATAAAGTTTCAAGGTTTAATAAGACTGATAAGTTTAGAGATATGCATTCTAGTATAGTTAGTAAATTGTTGCTGTGGCAGATTTTATTTTTGCGTTCTATTCGATTAGATATTAGAGTTGATCTGTTAAAGTGATTTCGTTATAACTGTTCAAATTTTAAGAATATTTACCTCGATCCTACTAGTATATATCAGTCTGACGACAATAGAATACAAATAGAGGTTTAAATATAGAAACAAGATTGCTCATTATGATTTCAAGTCCACTTTCAACAGTATCTAGATGAATTTTTGACATTTTTTGAATGAAAATTGTCTGTGGGCTCCTTACTAATAGAGAAAAGTTAGGTTGTCTCTTTTGTTAACAACGCGTATAAAAAATCCCTTTGATAATAAAGAACCCCTTCTCGTTGATAATAAAGAAAACCCGGCTCATGTCAGGTCTATTAGCCAAAACATCGCTGCATTCAAAGAGTATTTCAACCAGGCAAACTGTCAAACCTGATATTTTAGTGTAAAATTGCCCGAGAAAATTAACGCGCTACTAATAAGTCTCCTAAAAGTCTCAACTAGGTTCATTGGCATTCTCTTTTACTCTCTTTCTCCTCGGGAGGGGGTTGGTTGATGAATCTATATAGTCTCCTTCTGAAGAAAGTGGAGTTAAAAATAGATTTAAAAACAAATAAATATGAATTTAAAAAATAAATAAATACAAAAATTTGTATAATTCATAAATTGCTAGAAAACAAGAATAAGGGTCGGCTCCGTCCTTCAATGTGGTCCCTTTAAAAACCCTATTTTGATTTTGGACCAGAACACTTTCTATTTGTAAGAGCACTATCTGCTCTCCATTTAATAGTTTGTTTAAAGGATATAATCTTCTCATAAACTTATGGAAAAAATATTTGTTTAGAAAGATTTGTGTTTAGAATTTCCATTAAACTATATCTTATCCTGGTCTGGTACAAACAAACAAACATTGACTGTTTATCAATAGAAGTTTAAACAATGTTGAGTCAAATGATTAAAAAATTAAATTTACTTTAAGAGCAAAGGACAGACAGAGATGACATTTTCACGACTTATGACTAAAATACATCGAAAGCGCTTTGAATAGCGATTCAATGATAGATTCACTGGTAATCGTCATTTTAGTATAGAATTGAGAGGACAGACAATTTGCAGGTTCAGAATGTCAACAAGGTTTTTTGTATTTCATTTATTTGTATTACAGTCTTGTTTCTCAATATCTTAAACCCGACTCCATTTTCGAGAGAACAACTGCTAATACCGTATATTAATGGGTATAATACGTGCCTGAAATCATATCTGAAATAATCTTGATCAATGATCATATACAGTATATTTGGAAATGTGCCAAGATTATTAATTACGAAAAATTCATGAAATGGGCCCAAGGTTGGCGCAAAGCTGTTTAGGGGGTTATCTATAAATTGCAAACAAAAGCTAAATTCTGTAACGAATTTGAATGACTTTGAAATCGATTGAATAGTTTTTACATTTTATTAAATTTGATTCAATTTTAATATTTTTTATACATTTAATAATTATAGCATTTATTACATAAAATGTCTGAAAAGTTCAAAAATTACTGAATTATTGATTTGATTTGAAATTTAGTTTATTTAATGCGAATATAAAACCAGAAAATATAGAGATTTTGTGATAAGATTTGGTTTTGTTTTCTTAGACTTTATTGCCTTTAAATCAAATATTTGGTCAATCAATGGCTTTCAATGAACTCTTCCAACAGTTTTGATCCAATCTTTCCTTTGAAAGGAATGCGAGACTTATTGATGGTTTGGGCGCAAAGACATTGAAGTGATATATATTTAAGCGGAAAGACTTCATAAAGTTTTTGTGAAGAACTCGGAGCCAACTGAAGCGCAACCTTTCCGTTGTTGTTCCTGAGGTCCAGATGTGCCCCACTCTTGAGGAGAGTCGGCACCAGAGGACTACTGCAGTGCTTGACTGAGGCCGCGATATGTAAGGGAGTGTTGCCGTCGTTGTCGCACACATTGACGGTATGGCCCACTTCGAGCAATAGCGCCAACACATCGGTCACTGGGATCTCATAGAAGGGGAATAAAGCGAACGAATTGTCGCGATTGCAGACCATATGAAGTAAAGTCGAGCCGTTCTTCCCGCGCGGGTTCAACCGCACCAGTCGATAGGTGGAGGCCTTCAGTTCGAACTCTTGGCTTTGGCTCAGAAAGGGCTTAAGTCTGCAGAGAAGGCCGAGAAAACTGAGCACAATATTGATGGTTCGGTTATAGTTAGTCAAGTCGTGCTCATTCAGAGTCACAATACGTGCGACCGATGTCTCCAACTCTCGGATCGTTCGCTCGAGAACTGCGAACAAGTCTGTGAAGCGAACGGTTGACACAGACTTAGACATCATTAGAGAGAAGAGTTCGACAAACGAGAGAAGACTGCTCTGAGTCATGGTATTCAAGGGCTCGAATATGTTCTGCTGCATATCCAGCGCATAGACCCACAGCTTTATGCACCGGCCGTAGTTGCCTGAGTCCGCATACACAGCCCCTCTGTAACGAATGTAATAAGACGTGTCCGGATGGGACGGGCCTAAGATCCTGTCCCGGATCAACAGTGACTGCATTCGCATCAGATCCGGATCGCATACCAGTTCTTCTAACTCTTCGGTGTTTTTGAATTCTTCGGCGAAATCGTAAGCAGGGTTTGGCTCAATTGGCCGCTTAAGCACCGGTAGGTTATCACAAGAGTTGCGTTCTTTCAAAGCTCTCCTCCAAAAGTCGAGTGCACTTAACATATCTAAACACAACAACAAGTTTGGGTCAGTTATGTCTGATCTGGTCGGGTGAGGTCAGGCCAGGCACAGGTGGAATGGGTCATACCGTGTTTCTTGTCGACATAAGTGGCGCCCAACAGTTCTAAGGCATCGATAGCTTCTAATTGACTACAGAGCGGCACTGATATTATCAGATCAACGATATGCGAATGACCGCTCAGTGCCGCCGCTTTTAATGGTGTCATTCCATATGAGTCGGTGTCCATAACGGCGCCGTTGACTAACAACAACTTCATTATTTCCAAACTACCCGATTCTGCGCAGTCGTGAAGTGCAGTGTTTCCTAAACAGAGGGTATAATTAGCTGAATTGAGCACAGGATCAATGGGTAAAGGAATGAATGCAAACCTTTAAAACTCTTTCGGTTCACTTGAGCCCCGTTAGCAATAAGGTATTGCGCGATATTGATGTGTCCCTTATAACAGGCTATCATTAGACTGAAGACAAAGCAATCGTATTATTAGTTGATATCATATGAGTATAGACAGAGGAACAGAGAGGGACAGAGAGGTAGAGAGCATACCAGGTGTGTCCGTGTCTATTAGCTATTTCTATATCAGCCCCACATTCGACCAAATGCTTAACAATTTCTAAGTGTCCGTCAAAACAGGCGGCCCTTAAAGGCGTAGAATTGGTTTTCGTAGTGTTGTTGACATTCGCGCCGTGACTTATAAGGCTCTTAACGCAGGAAAGGTGTCCGGCGGCCGAAGCGCACCAAATAGGAGGCGCCGCCTCTATAAGCTCGCTATCGAAGTTAACGGATCCGACCTAACAGTGCCATTGAAGGAAACAATCAAATATATGAAAGCAAACACAAGCAGGACATCAGACCTGTTCTATATCTGCGCTGCACTTCTCTATCAGGTATTCCACGACATTTAGGTAACCATTTCGGGCCGCTATCAGTAAAGGTGTTGCGCCGTTAGTCCGCAACGAAACTATAAGTTTTACTTCTTCTTTAGGCCTATGATCTAAATATAACTGTCGGTCCAATCGTTTATAATTAATTAATTGTAAGTATAATGACATTCAATATATTGATAATAATAATTAGAATCTAAGCCTTCAGACAAAAGCTTTCATCAACTGATCAGTCAATGATTACAGAGTATACCCGCCCTATGAGTCCAGCAGTCAATTAGCGTACACCAGAGGAACGCAAGTATGAAATCCGAGCTCATTTTAGAGAGTTTAAAGCATAGTCTTTAATATCTTACTCAAGTGCAATTTTAATCTTATGCGTACCTCTGGCGTACACTGATTTGGAGACACAAATACTGAATATAATAGTCATCTCTGCAAAACAGTGACACACTTTGATAAAAGCTTTGGTCTAAGCATACAATAAGCGTTGGGTCCGAATACCCGTTGGGTTCGGCAGTTCAAGTAGAGTGAAGGCAATGGATGCCACTATCAATGCCAATACAGACCACTTCTTGTATTGTATACTACTTTAAACTTATTGATTAAATAATATTTGTGTTTGTATTCAACCCGTTTCTGACAAATAACTTGTATTCAATATTTGATATCTTATAACTTATAACAGTGTTTCTTAGTTCAAATAATGAAATTAATTATTCACGAAATTTTTGTGCGAGTATGACATCAGAACAGCCGAGGATCTGAACTACAGTACAGTACTGTACTGTACTTCTGAAATGCATTCAAGAATATAATGACAATTAAACTCATTATACAAAACATAACTATATATTAGCTGACAATTACTATCTTCTGCTCAGAATTCCCTAACAACTATGGGATGCCCTAGCCAAAGGAATGATTCTTATTTTTCATCACTACACCAACTATTTGTATAACTTTATGTTTGAACTCATTTCGCAAGATTAAAGATTAAGAGCAAAAATAATCTTCTATTCATTGTTTGGTAATAACGTAAACAATGAAATGTTTAGTAAATTGCATTAAATGAATATATATCAAAAGGATACTGGTATCTCTAACTAACAAGAACTTGTAAGAATAGCTGTCTTATAATAAATTTAACCCTTTATTGATTCAGTGGATATCCAGAGAACATGTCTCTCACCCTCTGTGGTCTATATTTTCATCGCCCGTTCATATCATAACAATTTGTCATTTATTTAAACATTTTCTGTAAATTCCTAATAATTTTGTCTAAAAATATCTAATTATTCGCTTTTGTGTTAATTTTGAAGACTTTTAAAGTTTTTATTAAAGAATTGCTATAACTATGAGATAAGTATTGTTTGTCTGACATATAATGGCTTTAAATGTATTAAACATTGAATACTAATCAACAGAATATACAGTATTTGATGTCATAAACAAAGTTCGGATGAGCTGTCAGTAAATCGACGGCACTATGAGCTCATCCACACAACAATCATTGATATGGGGGTCAGTTTCCCATTGGATCTGACCCTCACTCTGATTACATTCCTGTCTCATCTAATCCATTGACAGCGCTCTTGAAATACTCGGGGTTTAAATGAATTGAGAAAACTATAAATTAAGCCATTATTACAATAGCTTTGAATGAGATATGAATCGAAACAATCGTTTCATTACTTATAAACCAATTAATGATTAATCGATTGAATAATTCACTTAATATTGGCTTCAATTGAGAGTCAATTTAGACCACATTTTGGGCAAAACTAATCGTTGGCTAAAAACAGATTTAATTGAATTCATATGAATTGTGATGTTTATGAATACAATTGAATATAATACTGTATAATATAAATTGTGTACGGGTCAAATGAGTCGAGTGATCCAGCAATACATGCAATACATAATACATGGACTGCAGTAACGATATGTTGGATATGTTAGCGAACCTTAAGTCGTCTGATCTTCCCATCTCTGGCGGCATTGAAGACACTGTTCTTGAACTCCATTCACACAATCCTATTATCGATTCGTTGTTAACAATAATTTGGTTTCAATTAATTAAATATAGATTTGATTACAAATAAAATTAATAAACGATTAAAATATATGTCTGTTATGTCTGATATTGTTTTCATTCACTGCACTCATTGCGCAAGTCTTGCAATTATTATGTCATTATGTCATTCAATTGACAACATTCACAAACAACAGTACATTAAGAGATGAAGATTAACTCATCTTGATCAATGTTCATTTTAAGATTTTGGCTTGACTTGACTTTAAGATTTTAAGATTTTCCATGATTATTCTTTGTTCTTTGTATTCTTAGCCATTTTTCATAACCTTTTTGATAGATTTAACAGTAAACTAAAATTTCATAAAAATTACGCAAGGTTGCATAAATATAACTACAATTAGTTACTACTGTAGCTAAAACTAGAATTAAGCTAGCTTTATTTTCTATGTAATTTTAGTTTTCTGATAAATCTATTAATAAAGAATTGAAAATCAGTCGAAGCTCAATTCTTTCCCTGGTACAATTTCGTTTCTCATTATCAGTGACGAGCAAATAGTGATTCGGAATCATTTAGTGAAACATTATAGCTGTAGGGATGGCCAAGGGGGAGGGTATAGCCAAAATACCCCCCCCTAGGTTTGAAAATTGGCAAAATACCCCCCCTAGGTTTTCGAAAAGCAAACCTATGTTTTTTGGCATAAA
>JAQIWA010001061.1:0-21614 GCA_034693305.1 Eueremaeus valkanovi
TGATTTATAAAAAATAATATTGAATTAGTTTATTACGAGAAACAGATCTGATTTCCATTAGTTATATATATTATTGAATTCAATTAATTTTAATTATTCTTATTCTTCTATTCTTTGGTTTATTTTCAAATATATAAAAAAATAATTTTTAAGTTTTCCCTAAATTTTTGGATAAAAATAATATTTTTACTATAAGTCAAAGAGATTTCATTACCACTTAAAAGCGCAGGCGTTCTGTCATCAGAGACCTGAAGATATCTAAAATTATTTGATCCAATAGTCTGATCCAGAAATAGATTTATTTCTACACAACTCTGAAAATTAGATTTATTATGAATGAGAACCTCCTGTTAAGGCATTTCGTGAATATATTCTTATTATTTAATATAATTAAAAGAATATATTTTAGTCAGAGTTTAATCAAACCATTTAATTGTTTTTCTCTCTGTATTAATAAAGAAAAAGAAAGTAATCATATCTTAGTAGTCATCTGAAGACTGGTTCAGTTCTGCGCCAAAACACATCTTATATTCAATGCTTTATTTACGGCTCAACTCGTTTCTGAATATCGGAATATTCTTAGCTTTCCTTTTAGGGAAGCGCTATAATTAAGCTTAAGCTCAAAAAAATAGTTATTACTTGACTTAAGGAATGTCACAGAAAAAACATTGCATTCACTTAGTATTGCATATAAATTGAAATAAATTAAATTCTTAGCCATAATGTTCTCCTATTATAATGATTCAGAAATATCTTCTTTTTTGAAGCATAACTTATGTTACACTTCAGCAGAAAAATGCAAAAAAATTATTCATAAGTTTATACAAAGAAATACAAGTTTTCTATTCTATACTATTCGCTGTGAAAGTGAAAAATGTCTATAAGTTTTGAATGTAATGATAGGGCGATGAAGTGAAAGAGAAGAAGAAGAAGAGCAAGAAGGCGGCCGAGAAAGAGGCGGCACCGGCGGCACCAGCCGCAGAGGAAGCACCGGCAGCGGCACCGGCGGCTGCACCGGCTGCAGCTCCGGCCGCAGCTCCGGCCGCAAAATCGGGATCAAAGAAGAGGGCGCAGAGGACCGGATCCAACGTATTCGCGATGTAATGAAAGATATATCTAAACTCATAATACAGTCATATATTATAAGAAAACAAAAGCAGCAAAAAAGCAAAATTCAGCAAAAAATTCTAATTCTTTGTTTGAATTGTTTTTTCAGGTTTACTCAACATCAGGTCCAAGAATTCAAAGAGGTATGAAATGTGGAAATGTGCCAAATAGTTGTCTGAATGCTGTAGTAGTTTCCAAATCTAAATGATTTATTCATTTTTCAAGCAATATCTCTAACTTTTGTGCCAAACAATAGAATTATTAAATGTATCGAAAATTTCACTCTTCTATAGGCCTTCGGAATGATAGACCAGGACAAGGATGGGTTCATTTCAAAGAATGATATCAGAGCAACGTTCGACTCCCTCGGTATGATATATATCACATTTTTCCAATAAAAATATTAATCAAAAATAAGTATAAATTCAATAATGAATTTTGGTTCAAGACATTAATCGATGAATATATTCAGTATAACTACTAAAATAACTTTGTTTTTGGCAGAATTTTATACTGAATATAATTAAAAACAGCAATAATTCAAAATATCTGACATATTCTTATGTAAATGAATAGCAATATATCACTGGATATGAAGTAGAGAACAGTGTTTCCTATTCTAATCAAATGTAATAAATGTGCTTTTATATCGATAGCAACAAATAATTTTTTTAGATTTCTTTTCAACCAAATTCAAAGGCCATTAATTTTTTGCGCAAATCTGAGCACAAATCACGAATAAATGGGAAAAATTGTGAAAAAATCTAAAGTTTCAGAAAACTGTTTTTTCGCTGATTTGAGCCAAACATTTATTTTCGTTGCGAAATATAATGTAGTATTTGGTTATCAAATCCCAGCGGAAAACAAATTCAGTTTTCTAATAGATTTTCGCCAAAATTTTTAACAAAACGCATCGACTCTTCATATTTCAGTATAGAATAGATTTTTCGATTAAATAGTAAACATTAATCATTGGAAATATTTTTTGTATCGAAAGTATAGGCGAGAGAATAAAATTGTTGCGAAGTTTGTAATAGAATATCAAATGAGTTATGAAATACAAATCATTAATTCATCTCTTTATTACATTTCAGGCCGTTTATGTACAGACCAAGAGCTTGAATCAATGATCCAGGAGGCACCCGGACCTATCAATTTTACAATGTTTCTCACAATTTTTGGCGATAGAACTCAAGGCATGGATTGAGTCTTAAATTTATTATTGTTTTCATAACTAGTTTTTCCCGAAACGGAAAACAATATGATTTGTCCAGAAAATCAATGCCATTCTTATGCAGTGCTATCTCTGTCTGAATGTCCACAACTCATATGTCTGTTCATATTTAATTCAGGTACTGATGAGGAAGATGTCATTCTGAATGCCTTCGCCCAATACGATGAGGGAAATGGATTGTGCAATGAAGACACGTTAGTCAGACTCCATATCTGTTTGCTATCCTCTGTTGCAGTGCTAATCTTCAATGTCTGTCCACTCATATAGGCTTAAGCACGCACTGGTCACTTGGGGTGAAAAGTTCAGTCCGGCTGAGGTATGAAACAAAATAAAGCGAATATTTATTTAATCTAACCATTGGTTCACTATTTAAAGTGCGACTCCATCTTATCGGAGGCGCCGACCGATGGCCAGGGTAATATCGATATTAAGAAATTTGCCCAGATCTTAACGAAAGGAGATGAAGAAGAGGGTGCTGGAGCATAAGGAGGAAAGGGAGAGAAGGAGTGCTTTTCTTATTAGAGGTCAGTAATGCCCGGATTAATGATGGATTTGAGTTAATCTGAGAAATAATTTGGAAAACATTACAATTAAACGACAAATCATTGATTGCTTACAATAGGGTTATTAATAGCGATTCGTTAGCGAAAAGAAGCCGTTAATGTATTTATGACAAGAGAGCACACATACCATATAAATATACCCTCTTTTAGAAGAAGCGATTTTCGTATTATCATCGAAATACCAGTGAGTGTTAAATCCGAAGCCCAGACCAGCCTTTCTCTCATCAGGAAAGCGATCCGATCGACACAAAGCCTTATCTATCCATTCGTTTCTGTTTTCTCTTTCAAACGCGCTTTTAGTCGATTCCTCTGCTATTCGTTCAATCATTGCTTCCAATTATAGTTCGCTTTATTTGCTATTTTACAAAATCATTGTCCATTAGATTCCTGTGATTAAAGCCTGGCTGAGAGACTGACTGAATAAATGAAATTTTCAAATAAATTCTATTCATTTTTAATACATATTGCTATTGGTTTGGGCCCTCTCTGGCCATATCTGGTGCACAAAAAAAGAATACTTTTTAATGAACTTTCATTGAATACTATATATTCCCTAAAGTCTGATCGAAACAATGTACAGTGAATTATAGCAATGTTCAAGGCAGTATAGCCTTGGTCTTAAATTGGTCTCAAAAAATCAAATGAATTTATAAATGCTATCAAGATATTTAACTGATCCACGTCACTTCGACCAGATTCTAGGAATTTTCTCCGATTTATTCGATAAGAATATATTTGAAGAGAACTGATATTTGAGAGAAGCAACAATTTTACACGTTTGTCATTTTAATGGGAGTATAGTTCGACCTAGGATTCCCCACCCTGGGCATCAGTGTTTAGTATTGTTTGAGCACAACATCTGATCCGAAAAACAAAACATTTTCAAAAATAATGATTCGAATGAAACCAATTTTATAAATACAAAAATAAATGTCTTCTTCTATACTGTAGAGCACAAAAATGTGTCCGGGTCACCCATCACTTGATAAAACTGATTATTTTTTGTTTATTACGGAATTATTTTTGATATAAAACTATTCAGAGAATTGTTTTTTGAATTTGAAGATTAAATCCCTTTTTTTCTTGAGATAAATATAAGACTTGTATCATAATTAATGGACGGGTATTAAGGATAAAGCCATGTCCGGGAATAGTAGTGACATTTCCTTCTAAAAGTAAATTATTTTCTGCCTAAGAAAAGACCCTCATTAACTTTGATTGATTTTCCTCAAAAATGATCCATTTAATCTTTTACTGCCAATCAGTTTCCAAATAGTTCGGGCAAACAATCGGTTGAAAAAGTTTATAAAGTATTTCAAAATCTTTAATGAGGTTTGTCTTCATTTTGAACTTGCTAATACTAGTACTGAACTATTGGCATTATTGTGTTCATAACCAAAATAGTGTCCACAACATTTAAACAAAGAAATAAATAAAAAGAAAAACTTTATTCAACTTCTCTCTCGATTTTATTAATATTTAATAACAATTTTATTATAAAATTTAACCTAAAGTAAAGATTATCTAAACTTTTGGTGAATATAATGTTTAAGTCATCAAACTATCATATTTTGGAAGATATTATTACACCTAGATATGTTACAACTAGCAGTTATGGATGTGTAAGGTCGGGCTGTAGTCATGTAAATAAGGGTATAATTAACTAAATATTGATTAAAATTCAACATTGAATTGATATATATTTATAGTTTAGTCGAAAAAGCCTTAAATTAATAAATTATTTAATAAAGCATTTAATTCACTACAAAGTATTCAATTCGTATCAGAAAATTGTTTACCAAAAGAAATAAAGAAAATTCAGAACATATTTGAGTTAAAGAAAAAATTAATTAAATATTAATTTGAATCAATTGAAGCGCAAATTGTTTAAGAGATTCAACATTTGTTTTGTTTTCACTTTGCGTTTATTGATTGGTTCGCCCGCAGTGATCAAATACCCAGGATGATCTTTATGCTTTGGCTCCTCCATCGTCGTCTTCACCCTTGGTCAAGACCTGAGCAAATTTCTTGATATCGATATTTCCTTCCCGATCCATTGGCGCTTCAGCCAGTATTTTATCGCACTATACGCCAGAGTATAATAAAACTGTTTAATTAAGGCTCAGATCTTAAAGAGCCGTAACTTTTGATTACCTCATCCGGACTGAACTTCTCACCCCATGTGACCAATGCGTGCCTTAAACTAATAATCAGAGAAAACAATTGAATATAACATTATGTTTGGTCGATAAGAGACAGTAAGAAATCGTACGTCTCTTCTCTGCACAGGCCGTCGCCCTCATCGTACTGAGCAAATGCATTGAGGATAACTGATTCCTCATCAGTGCCTAAATAATTGGTCAATAAATCAAATTAATTAGTCATTGAGTTTAAGATACAATATATATAATTAGAGGCAAATCTGTTCGTCAGTCCATTAGTTCATTAAAAGTTCTCATTTTGCGACTGAAGACAAAATAATGATATGATTTGAACATTAGACCAAACCTTGAGTTCGATCGCCGAATACAGTGAGAAACATTGTGAAATTGATAGGTCCGGGTGCTTCCTGGACCATTGATTCCAACTCCGCATCAGTACAGATACGGCCTGTAATAGTGGCAAACATTCTTAGAAATCGATTATAATATTGAGCTATAAGTAGTATTATTTGAAATCAAATGCTTTTTTTAATATTTCGATATTTAAAAGAATCGATTTAAATGCCCGGTCACTAGCTTGCTAACTGGCCGGTCAGCTCTGCTTTTCCAGATAAGACGAGGAAAATAAAATATTGTGTTTGAGATGATTTGAGTTGTACTCAATTGGGAGCTAATTCCGCATTGACTTCAATATCAAAACATCACGTATTATAAGATTTAAGAACAAGAGTGTTTGTGAAAATAGAGGTCATCTTGGTAAACTTGAATTTGTGTTTTCATTTTTATCAGGATAATGAAAACAATTTCAAAATCCACACAGAATTAATAATATATCAAATGAATTGAAACCAAAATAATTTTATTCTTTGAATTCAAATTCTTCATTGCTATCGATCTTAACAATATCTTAACTGTACTGGATAAATATAAGAAAATGCCAATTTTATGATGAGTCAGCCAAAAGTTGATGGCTAATTCTTATATGAGGTCGAAAGGGTAATTGGATCAGTGATAGGCAATGGGGGGTATAGGATCTATACCCCCTGTGTTTTTGGCTGAGGCATACCCCCCTCTGTTTTTCGATGATTTGGAGGAAAAAACTCGAAAATGGGATACTTTTAGGCGAAAAAAGTGATTCATTGTACCTCTTTTGGCAAAAATTTTTGGCTTACCCCCTGTTGTCAGACCCATTGCCTATCTCTGTAATTGGATGTCAACCCTTTACAATTTTTATAGCCTTTGGTTATACCCTATCCCTTGCTTTATATAACTGATATACGAGTCTTATATCGTATTATAATATGACTGATAAGTACCGAGAGAGTCAAACGTGGCTCTGATATCATTCTTTGATATGAAGCCATCCTTGTCCTGGTCTATCATTCCGAAGGCCTATACAAAAGGGATATATTTTTAAAGTACTTTCTTTTGATTAAATTAAAAGTCAAATAAAAAATATTCTGAAAGTGTTTTATTATTTTCTGAGCCATAGCTTCCGTTCGTTTATACCTCTTTGAACTCTTGAACCTGATGTGGGGTAAACCTAAAGTGATGCTTAAATGTAAATTATTTTTGATCTTAACTAATCATGAAATTGATGTAACGATAATTACATCGCGAAGACATTGGATGTCGTTCTCTGCGCTCTCTTCTTAGAGCCAGTCTTAGCCTTTTTAGATCCGTCGCCTTCGCCCTAAAAATATTCAAAATAATAAAATTGTTAGAACAGAGTGTCTGACACATTGTGGAACTCCATACGAGGTGTAAGCCATTTGTTTATTAGGCGAAGTTAAATATAGCCGATTCCCTATAAGGAATCATACAATTGAAAGAGATTTGCGCAAAATTGGCTCAATTTTATTGAATGATATGTCTGTTCTTCGCGTATAATCAACACAATTTCAATATTGGTTTTGTTGTACAATAAGAGGAGCGGACAGCACAGGTATATCCACAATATTTCTTTTGTCGCAGATTTGCAGACATAGGGAGGAGTTCTGTGGGCTATCGAACTTTTTGGTGGAATTAACTGAGCTGGCACTTTTAGAGGCTTGGATTACAAGACTGGATGTGCGCCAAAATTTCATGAAATAAACAGAGTTTAACAAAATTGGTTCAAATCTTATATAATCTCGACTTTGTTTTCGAAATTCTAAGCAATATTTTCTGTTATTTTAGGATTGATTTTATGCAAAATCTTATAAAACATTTGGTAAACAAGAGAATAAGACGTAGACCTCCCCTGGCTTATTTTTATATTAAATCATGTACATGTACTTGATTCAAAATAGCTCATCTATTAAATAATGCGTTTCAAGAGTTTATACAAAAACATTTTACAAAAACATAAAAAGCAAATTAGGAATCAGTATAAATGTGGTCAAGCATTTCAATTAGCCTTAACTTAAGTATAATTAAATAAGATATGGATTGTCTGCTAATTATACTATTTATAAAATAGTTTCAAAATTATAATCAAATAGTTAGGCAAAACATCAATTGGTTTAAGACTAAAATATAGCATAAGCTATAATATAAGAGTTTTATTGAAATTTGTTCAACAAATTAATTTGAGTTTATTTTGCTTATCCATACAATTAAACCAACTTTTTTGCTAATTTCTAGCCAATGATTGCAATAGAAATAGTTTTGTTTAAAACAATTTAAATAATTGAAAGCATTTATATTAAAGTCAATTAATAGAAATAATAATCAATTTATAAGATTAGTTGATACAAAAAATATTATATTTATACTAATCTATCTGAGCTCAACAGAGATGATCTCAATTTTGAAACTCTGAACAAATAAATAAATAGAAGAAATTTTTGAATTTTCTTTTAACCAATATTTCCATCAGTTTATACTTCAAAAGCAATTAATCAAAGCTTTCTTTCAATAAATTGCAGTTATTTTTAGTACAAAAAAGCAATAAATTCTGTTCGAAAAGTTCTGTTAAGAATAAACAGTTAAATAGTTTTTATATTTGAAAGCAATAATTAATCAATTTTCAGACATCACTGCAATGCTTACCATATTATCCGAATTGGTATTAAAGTAAAACTTAGAAAGGATTCAAATGATTAGAACAATGAGAACAACTTCACAACGAAATAAAATTTATTAAAAATATCTGAATTAAGAATTTGTTAAAAAAGTTTAAAATAGACCGACGCATGACTACCAGTGCCTCTCTATTGACTTCTGCGTCGATCTCTTCCAAAAATTTTCAAACTTTTCTTTCCATCAAATTATCGATTCATTAGTTTCTTATAATTTGTTTTTCATCGCGAAGTTGTTGTTTGATTCGGCTCTAAATTCTTCTTCTAAACCAATTCCAATACAATGGTAAGTCATGTGAGCACTGGTGCTTTCATCTATTTATTAAGTGTCCTGATCATTGTTTCGTTTAAACTGCAATCATTTTTTGTGTAAAATAATATTAAAAACTTTTCTAACTTTTTGTATATCAATATTACGATTATGTGAATTTAAGAAAAGATTTCGAGTACAGCATAAATGTCTGGTCTGAGCCAGGTCTGAAAAGTGCGGCCGTCGAACACGCCTTAGCCTGAAATCGTTCATTCAGTGACTGGAATACTATTACTTTGATTGCATGGATGACTATTTTAGTAGTATTTCAGTAGCATTTGTAATATCTTTTTCAGTGATGTAGTCATCTCTGCATTAAGAGTAATAGTCGTGCAGTCAATGAATTGAAAGATTAAAGTCTATGCGATTGACTCGCTTTGCAGGACTGGTCCGAACAATACGTTTATTAGATTCAGAAAAACATTTTTTATGAGAAACTATAAACAATTTAATTATCCTAATGACTAAATCAACTCAAATACTCTTAAGTACTATCAATACTCTGTTTAAAAATTATTACTGCTAAAGCTTATCCGGGTCATCCTGGTCAGCCTATTCATCCATGTTCTTTATTAACGTTTTTCATTCAAATTTTGACATCTCTTAAAACCAAATATTTTATTGTAATTCACGTTAACATACACTGTTGGTCAGATGTACTGAAGTTATGGCTATACCTAGGTCATTCGTTGTGATAATTAACAGATATAGTGTCTAACCAAGCATATAGTGTATGCGAGAGCACAAATGCAGAGCTAGTTTATGTAAAATATTACCAGAATAGGAATTGTAATGTTTCTCATTTCAACCAGGATGAATTATATTTCTGATTGATTTCAAAAACATTTTGAAATCTTTTTGAATATTTCTTGTCAAAAATGAGGATATATTGCCCGAAGTATTTATGTGAATGCAAAGTCAAAATAGGTATCGATTGGGACTAACTCTGTACTAATATAGTTTCAAAGTGGGCGTCAATTCTTCAGAATATTTTAACGATTCCCGCAATACAAGGCTATCGAATGTAATGGATAGAAGTGACAAAAATGCCTGCCTTAAATTGTCGTAGTTTCTAATATTCTAAAAACGCACCCAGCCATCAAGTTATTATTAAGTAGTCAAAAGTTTTGTAGTTTTAAGGCATTGAATATAATTTATTCAAAGAATATAATAATGATTGTGAATATGTTTATGTTTAGGGCGAAGGCGACGGATCCAGAAAGGGTAAGACGGGCTCTAAGAAGAGGGCGACCAGGACTACATCCAATGTCTTCGCAATGTAGTTATTAATTAATATATTGAATATTATTAACATTTAAAGAATATTGCGATTAATTAATTGGCAATTACTTTAGGTTTACTCCACATCAGGTCCAAGAGTTCAAAGAGGTATGAAATCAATTATACATTTGGTCATACTGTACAGTACTGCCAAAACTATATACCCCACTCTTTATGATGAAAGTGGAGTTAATAATAGGTTTTATTCATCATTTGTTCTGTTTGTATAGGCTTTCCAGTTCATAGACCAGGACAAGGATGGCTTTATATCAAAGAATGATATCAGAGCCACGTTTGACTGTTTGGGTTAGTATTATAATATAGTTCAAGATTTAACAGATTTCTTAAGCAAAATGATCCAGTGGTCCAATGGCCCAGTTTGCGGCTATCAATGAATTTCTGAATTTAATAAATATATTCAAAATGAAAGACTGTATTAAACAAGAAATGCCATAATTTCAGGCCGTTATTGCACGGATCAAGAGCTGGAATCAATGATAGAAGAAGCACCCGGACCTATCAACTTCACATCATTTCTGACCATTTTTGCCGATAGAACTCAGGGTATAATTGAGTCTATATTTTATTAACTCCTAAAAGCCTTCTGAGAACTCAATTCAAACTGAATTGTCATATATTAGGCACTGATGAGGAAGATGTTATCCTCAATGCGTTCGCTCAGTACGATGAGGGCGAGGGCTTGTGCAGAGAAGAGACGTAAGATTTCTCACTGTCTCTTATGTCCCAAACATAATGTTATATTCAATTGTTTTCTCTGATTATTAGTTTAAGGCACGCATTGGTCACATGGGGTGAGAAGTTCAGTGCAGATGAGGTAATCAAAAGTTACGGCTCTATAAGATCTGAGTCTTAATTAAATAATATCATTGTTAGTGCGAAAAAATACTAAGAGAAGCGCCGTTAGACCGGAAGGGGAAGATTAATATAAGGAAATTCGCTCACGTCTTGACCAGCAGTGCAGAGGACGAGAAGACGGGCGCATAAGAGCTGTGTTCCCACTATTGCTTAATCGCTTGCTTTGAAGGAAATAACTTGTCTGACAATCAATGCAATCAGAATTAACTGAGGAAAGGGAGGGCCAGACCTCTCCCTCTCTCTCTCTCAACACAGAATCGAATGAACTAAGAATCAATTGAACCGGTATCGGCTTAAGCACAGGCAGGCTATTCATGGCTATGCAGAGAAAGTGAACACTTCCTACTAAAGACTAATCCGTTTATGTCTTAAAAACTATTAAATCAATAATCAGATGAATTTGAATGAAATAATTTTTTTTACATGTCTTCTAATTATCCAAAGCTAACAATATTTAAAGCAATCTTTATTATCACAAAAAAAATATTTATTTTTAAAATCAAACAACAATTATCGCTACAAATGACTCAATTTGTTCTGAATATTCTTTGTGTGTGTTTTCCAAAACAAAATCAATATTTCAATGAAACACAACTTAATGTATGATTTGATTCAATATCTAATAAAATGTATGAAAATATGTCGGAAATAACTGATGTTTGTAAGTATGGGTCGATTTTATATTTTGAAGATCTCATTATCGGTTTAGAATTTGAATAGAAAACGTCGAAACCTAGAGCTAAATGATACCAAAGTTAACTTGACCTGTGCTCAATTTAGTTGAATGACTCAGTTTTAATCGTCCGAATGAGAAGTAGTAGTCATTTGTGAGCATAAAAACCTACGGGGTATTGTGCAGTCTATGCTGGGTGCTCTACTAGCCTTCTGGTGGGTAAGTAACACCCAGGTATGTAACTAAACTGACTGTAAGTATGAGACGATTAAAATTCATTTCATACATGACTTGTCTTCTCATTGAACGACAATTTATTCTTCGTATACAACAATGGAAGCCATGGTTTGTATTCAATGAATGCATTTATTTATTGCAAAAATTTTATAAATTCTATTAATATTTAAAAACAATAAAAATTCGTTTAATATTATAATTAAGTTTTTATAGAATTTACTTAAATTAAAAAAAAAATTAAATACTTTTTAAATAATAGTTTGAATACTCTTTTGAAAGATTGCATATTTAGAGATGAGTTGTCTATTATAATAACTCTGTTGTCAGCCCTGCGTTCAGTTCCTCTCGGAGTGATCCGAGTCCTCATCGCTGTCCGATTGATGCGTTATATTTTGTGGCGTTTGGGCGAACAGGTGGGGAACCAGACTCTCAGACCTGTCCAGAACTGGACGACGCAATTCATTGTTGTTGTCCTCTCCCATAATGATTGTGTCTTTGATAACTGTGCTCTCATTGACCATATTGTGGTCTATAGTCGACTCGTGTGGCATCTGATGGTTGGTTCGCATCAGATGTCAAACAAATTAATCGAAAGCAGAGAATGAATATTCAAAGTGTGATTCAGTTGAGACGGGTTTATGACTCACAAGCATTGGCGGCGCTCTAAACATATAACTGAACGGGTAGTACATTAGGTTAAGGAAAGTACTCGAATAGAGGTCAGCGTAACGACAGATCTGGTTCGCAAAGTGTGTCTGACGAGAGCCTACAGAGTATACGACAAACAGTTCTCGCAATTCATTTCATTAAACTCTAAACAATTGACTAATACTGACCGCAACGGAAAATACTGCCGAGTATTCCATAACTCATATCTAATTCGTGAATCGTTTCGCGTATTTTAGTCCGCATTTGAGAAATGTCCGGCTTATCGCTGGAACTACTGTCCAGATTCTTGAACTGTTCACCTGATTGTTGTAATCAATGAAAGTTAAACTATTTGTCTCAACTCTAATGCCTGTATGACTGCGCGAATGACTCTATAGTTAACCTAATATTATATCCAATTGAGTGAGTCGTTCGAAGAGTTCCCGTTTGTTGGTCCAGACGTGTAGTTCCTGTTGTAGTTCGGGTACGACGAGGAACGTCCTCCAGCCCCGGATCTTCTTAGACTTGAGAATATCGCCGTATATATGATCGCCCACATAGAGAACGTCTTTCCCTTTGGCGCCAATCAGTTCAGTGAAGACATCACAACTGCCACCAGAATAGACATAACCGGCCTGAATGGGTCCGGTATGTGTGCCGATCTTCAGAGTACTGGTCTTGACGTCCACCTGACGCAGAATAGTTCCCTCGTCGAAGAACAGGGGCTTTCTGTGCAGACAAAGCATTCAATGATTGCAATACTCAATGCAATGGCACTAACCGGGCGTCGACTACAATGTAATCGAAATATGACTTCCAATCCCTTCGATCACTTGAGGGAACATTGAATATATAACTCATAATCTTTTCGGTGTAGACATAATCGCTGTTCGTTAACAGAAATATCTTTTTTCCGTTTTCTCGCATTCGGTTGAATAGCATCGGAAGTCTATCGTCTTTTTCGACATAACGTTCCAAATGAGATACCGTTTCCCGTTTCAGCGAACCCTTCAATTCAAATATTTTTATAGTATTTATTAATTATAATAGATTTTCAATCAATGGGCCGAACCTTGAGGTGCACCCAATCAAACGCAGACCGAATGTCTTGGAATATGCCCTTAAACGACATGAAGAGGTGGTCCTCAGCCTTCTTCACGCCATTCATTGTACGGGTTTTCCACCTAATGGTCGAACAAATGATTAGTAAAACTCAAATATTATTAATTCAAACATAATATCGATTACGGGATGTATTCCTTGCAGTTTGAGAAATAGTCGATAACACAGGCCAAGAGGTATGTCTCCGGTTGTGTGAACAGTGTGTTAAGCACATAGATACAGCCGGTGTCCAATTGGACGAACTTATTCGGATATATGCTATAGATTTCGGATCTTTTGTGAATATATAGAGTAAAAATAATTATCATTTTTTGGAGAGTTTAACAGAAAAAGAGATAAATTGTTGGAAAGAGTCATACGTTTTGAGAAATTTGAATCCGAAAACACAGACCAATATATTTCCGTACGGATCCACTTTCAGAAGATTACCGTTTTCTGTGTCGAACCAAAGGCCTCGAATGGGAAAACTGTAATCGTATTCAAAGTCTCCGATAGCGGCCGGGTATCCCATTTCAATGAGCCTTTGCTGCGCCAAACGGAATGACATGGACTCGTAGTCCGGCTTCTTATAGACGGCTAAAGTGTAGTCCATATCAAAGCCAAAGAACTTTATCTTTTCTAAATGCATGCTCTGAACGGTCAGTCATATAAGTTATAAGTGGACAACAAGTGCACAGGTATTATAGAGTTATACCCGATTGACAAACACTCTGTTAGCCATCAGTCGGTGGTATTTCTTATTGCAAAGAACGGACGTCTGAGGACTGGAACCAGAGGTCGACTTATCGGACACATTGTAATCCATTTCTGGTATGAATTTGAAATCTGAACACAAATACAATTATTAAACAAATCTTTTTTTTATTTATCTTTAATTAAATTAAATCTTTAAAAATATAATTCACTTCTGATATGAAATAATAATAATTATAATTAATTCAAACAGTTTTTCAAAACCATTGTTAATCTCATGAGAAGTCATGAGAAGTATTGAATAAAAATTATAATTAGTTTATAATAATTCTTACAATCCTTATGAGTATTAATACTTTCGTTACAGATATTACACGAAGACATCATCGAGTGATTGACTTCACTGTAATCAGCCATCAGTTCAGTTCAATTCAGTTGTAATTCAATTATATTTTAGACAAAGTTTTAACAAAAATGGTTTTGAATTTACAATAAAAGTGTAAAATGTATTGAATGAGTCAATAGATGTGAAAACAGATATCAAATAAGTTCACAGAATGTAAGTGTGAAGGAAATGATCAAAATCTGGGTCAATTCAAGACTATTGAATAAAATAATAATTAAAATTATTTTTTTATTAATTATTCATATTTTTCAGTTTAGAAGTTAAACCATTGGTTTAGCCCTACTTTGACTTCAACTATAAATATCTTAAGATTTTAATAAAATAACTGTTCATTCAATCAATTCAATTGACTATTGACTCAAACGATGAGATCATTTAGCGATGGATTCATTCAATTCATTTACCCATTCATTGATTGGTTAATGAATTGTAGAGTAAATGCAATTCAAGTTTTGGTTTTTAACTACAATTTTGAGTCATTTGTCTCTAAAAACTATTGAGTGATTGATATAATGCAAAACAACTGCAAATAATGTCTATTTTAAGCAATGAATTCATGCATTCCTTGGCATTAAATGCATTGAATATTAATATTAATAAGAAATTCATTGAATTCTGGTTTTCTTTCTATACTTTTCATTCGCTTTCATTTCACTCACCTTTACATCAAATAAATAAACAAATGCTTTAATGAGTTGAATATTGGATTGCTTTCAATGAATTATATTTATCAAATCAAAGTGTGTTTCCTCTCTTTGTATTTTTACATTTAGCACACAGTCAGCTGTTTTGCCACTCAATCCCAATCTCTTTCCATTGATTTGCTCTAAAAGTGTGCACAACTCTAAACGGCATTACTTTCTATGTCTTCTCTACGGAGTATACAGTCTATAGAGTCTATACAGTAGTAGAGACTTCACTATTTGATTCATCTCTAATATCAATATCAATGTTGGCTTCTATTCATTCATTAACATTAAGCAAATTATATAATTTGTTTCATCAAATAATTTACTCTTCATTTCATTCAACTAATCATTCATTCATTTAATCTATATTATCATTGAATACAAATTTATTTGTTTTTATCGAATCTAATCTCTAATTATCAAACATTGCTTATTGTTCAGCAGAGATGTCCAAAAGGGGATAAACAATCCAGAATTGATTCAAATCATTTCACAGAATTTGTAATAAACATAAAATATTGTAAAATAACTGTTCACTTGAATTGATAGTTAAACAGCAAATCTATAAATCACGAAACAATATTAATAATGTGCTGGCTCATTAAATCTAATTACTGTATAGCAAAAAGGAAGCAGCTAGGCTCGATTTAGAAAATGAGAATGATCAGAATATTGAAACAACTGATTCTCTGTTTCTATTTGTATCCAGGAAATAATAAGCAGACAATCTAATCAATTAATCCTGGCCTATAAGTTGAAATACTGTACTGGCTAAAATACTAGAATTGACCAATCTAAATTCATGTTAAAACTGTTATATTTTCGCTATACCTAACAGATTCTGTCATTCATATACTGTAGTCCTTAAGCTTAATATTAATTGACTCAATGTTTGCCAATTAGTATATATAGTTAATTAATCTGGCTTATACTGATACCGAGTTCATTGATCATCTTTGTTCTTAAGAGACATTTATTTATAGAAAATCGATAAAAAGTTACTAACTTTTGACACGACGTACAGTATATTGGAGTAAGTATTGTATAATTCAGTTGAATGTCAGCCAGAATAGAGATTTCGCTAAATATTTGTTTTGAGAGATAATAATATAAAACAGTTTATGTCATCGCAAGCAAAGCAGACAAACGTTTTGTTTGAGTATTAAACTCGACTTCAATTACTTTAATCAGTCACTCAATGATTGCGATTAAATTCACTTCTAATAGGAATCTGAGCTCTAATATGATTCTTAGGCTCTATTCAACTGAACTCTACACTACAGTACAGAGTAGTATAAAGACTACAAATTCAGAGTTTTCTAAATTATTTTTATCAATTCTTAAAATAAATTCAATTCAAGGCTATTTCAGAATAGAAATTATTATTGGTTTTGAGGTTTGAGTTCTATTGACTTCACTTATACTCTATTAATGTTTTATATTTGGAAACATTATTAAAATAATTATAAAAAATTACATTTCTTTTATAAAAATAGAGAGAAAGTTCATTCGTCAGTATATAATACATAGGATTAGTATTATAATTGGTTTTGACTTCAAATTAAATTCAAGATGAATCATATTACATGATTAATTTTATTTTCTTTGTAAAAGCAACTTGCTTGTTATAGTTTTTTGTAAAAGTAAGTTTATACCTGTACTCATTTTGTAATAATAAATACTTTCCTTTTAATTAATAAATGATTCTTGGTGAAAACTTAGATTAGCTAGAATTTTATTCTTATGGAATTAATAGTAGAAAATAAATATTTTACCCCAATCTGTGTGCAGACAAATGCAGGACATCTTCTTCGGCACAAAACTCTTAAACATCACTTGAATTTCACGAATTAATTCAAATTTTGCAATAAATAAATATTGGAAATAATCTACAGTTAATTATTACAGTATAAGACATGACTTACTTTTATTCATAACTTCCACAAAACAATTGAATACTTTATTAAAATATTAATAATTTTTCATCTTTTTGTAGTAAAGCTAATATCAATTTTGTCTTTATCTGAATTTCTCAGAAAAAAAGTTCATTTTAATCATAATTAGCAAATACTTGATAAATGAATAAATATTTATATATAGAACCTCTTCTATAATTATCTTGCACTTTATATTTTGTCAATAAGATTAGGTATGACCAAGATACTGTCCCTGGGTTGCTGTTGCTGTTGGCAACAAAGCTGACTACTTCTATAGTTAATAGACTATTAATACTTAAATGCTGTCCAATTCGCTCGAATAGTACGAAATATTTGTCTATTTCCTGATTAACTCAATATTCAGGGTTATTTTGATCTACTCCTATGATTCTTACAAAATCAGATTTTCTTTAGAATTTGAGCTCAAGTTCTTTTAATATCGATTTTCCGAAAGCGAGTAAATATTATAGTTTGTGATTCTGTTATCGATTGCTTGTGCTATGCATTCAATTATTTGTTAATAAACTGAAAAAAATATTAATTTATCGAAAATATCATTAATATCTAAGACTGAAATGAAATAATGATTTGAATATGAATACCAATTCATACAAATGACTTTTGAATTGTTTGTGCCGACAATAATTCAAGTTGATCTTGGATATTTCCAAATAGAAACAAGCGAGACATCTAATGGCTATAAATGAGATTGTATAGAATGAGTTGTCTCAGACTTGCCTGATGTTCTTCAAACACACACAGAATTTGTTTGTCTCAATGTTTTGATATCTATTGGATTAGATTTCGATAAGAATTAAATCGATTATATTTAGCGATACTTTAGTTCAAAATGTTTTGATATTGAGTTTCAATACTCGTATCAAATGTTTATAATTAAATTGAAATAAACATTATATGACAGCCTATCGAGTCTTAAGTTTGGAAATATCTGACGAATATTACCGCAGCTCATATTTACAACATATCTAATAATTATATTGAAGTGAAAATTAAACTTTTTTTTAGTGAAAAATCTTAATTGTCTTCATATACTGCAAAGTAGAGTACAGTGAAAGTCATTAAATATTTTATAGCTTTGATTACAATGTCATTGCATTTAGAGATAAAACGATAACTTTTTTATAGATTTGTTGCAAACTTTTCAATACATATCCTATACCTAAACCAGTTTCCAACCACTGTTCCACTCTTTGTGCCAAAATGTCTGTATTGAAAGCACATTACTTCTTATGGTTCGGCTCTTTGAGTGGTATAATGCCATTCGTGCCCATATTCGCCAGTGAGCACAGTGTGGCCAATGCAGAGGACGTCGGAATACTATACTTTGTTCTGCCATTCATTGTCTCGGTATTCAAACCACTCTTCTGTTCGATAGCCGACAGAAATAATTCGCACAAAAAAGTTCTGATTATTTCGATTATCTTAACTATTCTGGGTTATGGTCTCCTTCTGACCACTATATACATCAAAATAGATAAGATCTCCTGGGCCTGGTTCTGTATCTTAGTCTTATTCGCCAACTCAGGCCAGGGAGTAGTCATCTCACTCACCGATTATTTGGTTATGAAAGAAGTCACTGAACTTAATAAGAGTTTCGGTGAATATCGTGTTTACGGCACAATAGGATGGGGAGGATTCGGTACAGTATTCTCGTTCATAATAATTATCCATTTATTAACTCTTGTGTCCATTCATTCCAATACAGGAGTAATCGCTGGCGTTATCAACGAATACATAATTCAATTGCCATATCTATTGCCCGGACTTCTCATGTTTATAGTCATTGAAATAATTGATTTGTTTTTAATGTATTATAAGCTCAAAAAAATCAATAATCAAAACGAATCCGAAAATAGTTCAGCGATTGTTGAAAATATTGAACCCAAGGTATATTAATAGCTCTATTGGAGTTGTAGTCGTTTTTACTTAATTATCTGTTTTATTAATTCCTCATTAGAGGCAATCCGTGTCAGCGATAGTGAAGAAACCATTGATTGCGACCACAAAGTCGTTGAAACAGATCTACAGAATATTCCGAAACAACCCATCATTACTACAATACATAACAATTATCTTAATATTCGGCGCTTTGACTGCCTTTCACTGGTCTTATTATTTCTGGTATCTCCAAGAGATCAGAGGAAAGGATCCGCTGCTCATGGGTTTGGCTCTGTTCGTCCAATCATTTGTGGGCGAATTACCCATTTTTATGCTATCGAACCGAATACTCAGATATTGCGGGCCTTCGATGTCTCTCAACATAAGTCTGGCCGCGTTTGCCGTCAGATACTTCATATACGGATATGTCTTAGAGAAAGGCGACGCCTATTGGGATGTCTTACTCATCGAAGTCGTTCAGGGCTTGACTTTCAGTCTGTTCTATACAGTGATGACAGATCTGGCCCAACATTACGCCACTCAAGAGAATAAGAAGTCTTTGATCGCAAGGGAAGCGATTAAGTCGAAAGAATTGGTCGAAAGATCTCAAATCGAAACCGATGTCAATGTCGTCAATGAAAGTGACGAACAGAACAGTTATGCGACAATGCAGGGCATTATGAGCGGCGCCTTCGAAGGCATTGGTCTGGGATGTGGTGCTCTTATTGGCGGATATGTTGTCAATAGGATAGGAGTGTTCAGTATTTGGAAAATCGGTGCTTTCATCGCCTGTGCGGCCATTCTGTTCAATCTGATCGCCGAAGCGATTAAATATTTTTTGCACAAAAAACTTCGAAATTAAGTCAAAGTATTTTAGATTTTCATTGATTTTTAAGCAAATCTTTTAGAATTTTATACTATTTATTAGCAATTGTTTTAAGTTAAGGTATTTTTATTAAACTTTTTATAAATTTAACTAATTTTGTAATTAAATAATTATATTACGAAAAAATTGCTGATTATTCGCAAAAGAATTTTCAATGAGCGCTCACTTCTATAATGTGGGGTAAATCTGCTGCAATGCCCGGATCAAAACGGGACCTATAATTGAGCGCTACTAAAAGAAGATTAAAAGAAGATTGGTGATCAAACATTTTAGCATAAAAATCATTGGACAGCATAGCGCTGTAACACTTGTTCAAGGTGAAATTTAAAGATCTCCTGCATCGCTTCGGGCTATTCATAAGACGGGTATATTTTAGAAAATGAATGCAAACTAACTATAAATTATAAATAGAGCTGACATACAGTCATACAGTGTATGAATTTCCAGAAGTACTGAATTCCCCTAATTTTCAATATTAATGTTGATTTTTATCTCTATATTATTTCATATAATACTGTATTTGAATCCAATTAACCTTTGATCCGAAAAACAAGACTTTTTTATCTGACATACATTCAAATGAACTTTAATTTCATTCTCAGATTTAATGCTTAATTAGTATTCAAACATAAAATTATGATTATATCATCTCATCGTAAATGCTCTTTAATATTGAACACATAATTGACTCTTTATGTGCGGAAAGGAGTCAATAGTGCCTCAATACAAATATATCGATGTTGAGCACAACCATACCCTCCAGTCCAGTCCAATTCACCCGCGATAAAAAACATTAGTTCAATGTTTGCCTAAATTTTGTTTAAATTGAGCTTAAATCAGATTAATTGGGGTTTTCTCATCAGTTCCGTACCAGTGCCACAATCTTACACCTGATGCCACTACAAGTTTGGTGACCATTACACCAAACCCTAAATAAATAATTGACCTTGTGCCAATTGGAAGACTTAGAACTGCTATTCGTTATTCATGAATAGATTCGGAACCATTTGTTAGACCATTAATATGAAGCCTAACATAGAATTCATGTCTACTCTAACTGTATGTCAGCAATCAATTTGAATGATCAGAATTGATTAACCTTGTACTGCAAGAATACAATTTCATATAACCCAGATGATTCTATTTTGAAAGCACTTGTAAAGTCTTAAAGTGCTTGACTGTACGGCTAATACATTTGTATTAGTCGTAAAAATGATTACTTTATTATTCAGTCATTTAATTGAAAACTTTTATGAGTTCTATATATTGTGTAATATCTGTGAAAATACGCTTCAAATGTCATATTATATGCATTTTATGGTCTGTTTAGCGCTTTATTCAATCGATTATACAATTAGACAATAATTAGATTAACCTTTACTTTACTGTACAGTACATACTGTATATACTGTGCATACAAGCAGTCAGTTCTTAATGAAGGCTTGAAATAGTGATGAGAAGAATGTAAGCTATTATTGGTATTGATATTATTGATGCAAATAAATGCACCACTGCTTACATTACTGTTACTAGCATTCTGTGTCCAATACTTAATACCTGTATTTGGTTGACAACACAATATACAGTACAATCAGTTATAACAATGTGCTGTCTATTCAATCGAAACTCAAATCTTTAAGAAATAGATTTGCTTTTAAGCCAATCAATAAACACGAGTGAAATGAAGAGACATTTAATCGCAAAAATGCAAAGAATGCCAAACATGTGAGCAATGAATGCACGCATACTATAAATTCTTTGTATTTGGGTCTAATACAGGTGGGTTGAACACTCCTACAGAAATAAAAATGTAAACAAATGTGAAGATA
>JAQIWA010001062.1:0-21613 GCA_034693305.1 Eueremaeus valkanovi
CCCCCCCCCCCCCCCCCCCCCCCCCCCCCCCCCCCCCCCCCCCCCCCTACGTGATAGCGAATTTATAATCCCCATTTCTAAAGAAAGTGGTGATAAAAACAAAATAATCGCTGATTGGGTTCGGAATAATAAGTCTAATAACAGAGCTATTTATAATTTGCGCCACGAACTCAACAAACTATTGAATTGTCAGCACCAGGATCAAAATGTACGTAGAAAATTTAAAGAGGAAACGAATAAATTGAACCAAGTTTGGGCTAAGGATTTGAGAAATTTAAAACAAATGAATGGTCAGTTAAATGATGATGTGGTCACTATAATCGAGGACCCGGAAGGATGGGATGAGTGGGACCGGAATGAGACTCCGGGTGAACTCTCATATACTCTCACGCCTCTAAACTTGAGAGGCAATTGAAAGGAAAGGACGATATTATCCATCAGTTGGGTAATATGGATACCGAAAAGAGCCGAACAATCGATAATCTGAAGACCTTGATCCAAATGTTGAAAGAGAACAAAATTATGGAAATAAAGCCGTTAAATAATGAACTGGTTATATTTGTCGCAAAACCTTGCGAATTAAGTGAGGGTCTCGGCAATGATCTTGCTGATTCTATCTTGGAAAATATTGATCCGGAACAACAGCAGTCCTTATTTGAATATTCGGCTAAAGCTAAGGAAGTTTTGCTAAACGCGAAGGAATTACAGGAAAATAAATACAAGAAATTGGAAAACGAGAAGAAATTCCTGGAAAATAAATACAAGGAATTGGAAATTGCGAACAAAATACTGGAAAATAAAAACACGGAATTGCGTAATAAGAACAAGGAGTTGGAAACTGTAGACCAGTTGCAGGAAAATAGAATCGGAGTTTTGGAAATCACAGTCAAGGAGTTGAGAAATGAGAAGAAATTACTGGAGAATAAAATCGGAGCTTTGGAAATGTCAAACAATGAGTTGAGAAATGAGAATCAATTGTTGGAAAATAATAACAAGAAATTGGGAAACGAGAGACAAATATTATATGACATGTCGAAAAAGTTGCTGGATGAACTGAAAAAAGTCTTTCGAAACTACTTACAATTGAAAAACAATCGAAAAGAGATGTGAAAAACTGATGTAGAGATACAGACAGTAGAGTTGAACCATGAAGTTGTTAGGAATCTGTGATTCCTATGTATTGTAAAAGTTTTAAACATGTGTTGTCGCTATGCACTGAATTGTATACCTTTTTTATTGTCAACAGTTATATCAAATGTCTTTATAATCATTAATATAATTATTGTAAAACATATTATAAGAGTTAGTCCTTGGGATCCCTTCACAGCCATAACATGTAGTTCTCATACCTTTCCCTTTACACACCTTTTATAACTTTAATTAATAAAATAAATGTCAGTTTTTACATAACCATGGTCTTTGTCCTTATTTAAATGTATCTTATTAACTTTGCGGACCCCGTCCGTAACAAAGTGAATGCGTTCGGCTTGGCCTCACATTTGTACTGTGACATTTTGGCTGGGGCACAAGCTGAACTATCAGCGTTTGAGCATGATTATCTGGGCTATGCTATGATTAGACTAAAGGCCTATTATGACAGTAAAGATGAACTGTTTAGAAATGTTTGATATTTTTGCTTATATTCTGTGAATTCAATCAAAATTATGGAATATCTTGTATGAATTTTATGAATAATTTTGTAATAAAAAATAAATTCATTTTCATACCAAAAAACTTATAATTAAATTATACTTAAAATTGTTGAAAAAATATTCACGTCTGTACTTGTTTAGTTTAATTTAAAAATTTGGTTAAATTACCATGCTAGAATACTAGAAAATCAAAGTAGGCTAAAAACACATATTGTTGTAATGCACCTTGCTTTTAATGCTTAAGAGTTATGCCTATGAGTGGAAGACAGGGTCAGATAGTATTGTTGCATACGTGTGCCATTGAAGTACAGTTAGTATGAGATAAGAGGTTCAGGTCTGGCATGAAATCACACACTCTGTGCATATCTTATTCATTACAATCTATTGTTTATTTTTGCATTCATTTTCATATTTATGCTGTTTTTGTTCAATTAATTCTCATTATAATTGATAATTCGATTACCCGAGTAATCGACCCGTCTCAAATTATTTATAAAATTCAAATATTGAATAGTGAATAGTGAAATATATTAGCTTGGTTGATTTTTAATTATTAACGTGTTTTATATCATAGAATAAACATGAAATATCAAGGAAGACAAACGAGATTTAAACTATCCGGCTACGATGCCAATAATCAGGCCTTGAACAGGCATTACCCATGTGCCCGTACCCTGGGTGAACTCATATATAGAGCTTATAAACATGGGATGGAAGTGAAAAGAAAGGACAAAATCATCGCTGATTTGGTTCAGAAGAATAAGTATAACAACAGAACTATCGGTAATTTGAGACATGAACTCAATAAACTAGGAGATTGGCCGGATGAAATTGAACAGGATCAATTGAAAAATAATTTAGACTATCATGCTATATTGACTGAGAAAATAAATAAACTGAAGTTCAAATTGGATAAAGATAAAAGAAATTTAGAAAAAATGAAAAAATCGTTTTATGAATTAGTCACTTTGACCGGGGGTGCAGGCGCCTGGAAGGAGCTTAACTGTATTACTCCGGGTGAACACAAATACAGTGCACTCGCTTCTAAACGTCAGATGCAATTGGAAATGAAAGGCGATATTATCGCTGATTTGGTTAAGAAGAATAAGAATAACAACAGAATAATCGGTAATCTGGAGACCTGGATCAATTTGTTTAACGAGAAGAAAATCATGGATAAAAAGAATAAACCGTTAAATAATAGACTGATTATATTTGGCGCCAAAACTTACGAAAAGAGTGATAATTTTAGCGATGCTCTTGCTAGTTTAATCATGGAAAATATTGAGCCGGTACAACCGAATCCCTTATTTGAAGATTCGACTAAGGTTAAACGAGCTCGGCTGAACGAGGAGGAATTACAGGAAAATAATTACAAGGAATCGGAAAACGAGAAGGAATTACAGGAAAATAAATACAAGGAATTGGAAAACGAGAAGAAAGTTCTGGAAAATAATTACCAGAATTTGAAAACTTTGAACCAATTACTGGAAAATAAATTCATGGAATTGCGTAATGAGAACAAGGATTTGGTAGCTGTAGACCAGTTGCAGGAAAATAAAATCGGAGTTTTGGAAATCACAAACAAGGAGTTGAGAACTGAGAGACAATTACTGCAGAATGAAAACAAGGAATTGGGAAATGAGAGGCAAATATTAGATGACATGTCGAACAAGTTGCTGGATGAACTCAGAAGAGTGAACAATCGACTTAACAAGATTTCGATACTACGTAAAAATCAAAAGCAACCCAAAAGAAAAGTCAAAGAACTGATGAAAAAGTACAGACAATTGCGTTCAGACAACAGAACTGTTGGCATATATTACAGACAACGCGAACGCTGTTTGAAGTTATGCATAAAATATTTGAAATTTCAAATAAATCGACTCAAAAGAGGAATAGCTATAACTGTAAGCAATTGTTATTATTATCGGAAAAAAAATTATTTTTCTAAAACATATTTTAATTGAACAGAAAATTAAGCGTCGATTCCACGCAAAGCCACTGAAGAGAAGACACAGAAAATCAAAATATGCGCCAAATGATTGAAATAAATTCGCACTGGCCTCACATCTGTACTGGGGCATTTGGGATGTGGCGCAAGCAGAACTATCAGTGGTTGAGCATGATTAGTTGGCATATGCTATGCTAACAACTAAGACTACAGGCCTATTATGACAGTAAAGATGAACTGTTAGGAAATGTTTGATATTTTTACTTATATTTTGTTAATTATATAAAATTATTGAATATTTTGTATGACTTTTAAGAATAATATTGTAATAAAAATAAAATTATTTTTATACCAAAAAATTATAATTAAATTATACTTAAAATTGTTGAGAAATATTCAATACGAGGATAAAATTGTTTCAAAGTTTAGGTTTATGTTGGTAATTAAAGTGCTCTATAGTTTCTTTCAGATCAGGTTTCTTTTTTATTACGATTTAAGTCTTACGGAATTTTCATGTCCGCCTGGCTCAAACAAATAAAGTTTTGGAAATACCGCTTGGTCATAATGTCTATGGAGGATATGTCTACAGAAATGTGCTTATAATTACTTAATTTTCTTTTGTCTTCGACAGTGCGACAAATATTTCATACTAACAGTGGAATAGAGTCTTAATAAAAATCGACTGAATGTGATTTCTTCTGAAAAAGATATATAAACATCAGTATTGTTTCAAATATTGTAGCCTGAGCTTTAGTTTAAATTGTCAACCTTTATGTTCAAAATAAACTAGCTCATATTTTTAGGAATATTGTTTGAAATTTTTACTTATATTTTGTGTATTATATCAAAATTATTAAATATTTTATATTAATTAAAAAAATAATTTTAATAAAAATTAATTTGTTTTTTATGCGAATATTTATAATTAAATTATACTTAAAATTGTTGAAAAAACATTAATTAAGAGAAACTGATTGCTTGAAAAAAATTTTCGGTAAGGAATTGAAGTGAACTATCGTTTAAACAATTTTTGTTATACTTTTTAAGCCTTAACCTTGTTCATTAGCGTAAACCATCGTAGAGCTCTTTTCAATCAGGTAAAAAAGTTTCTTTGCTTATAGTGACTGCTGATTTGATCTGGTTCACATCGTTGAACTTTTCCAAACAAGATATGACAATTAGTTTATCTATGTTTGCATTATTTTCATTCAGCATTTAAATTTATCTTTATTCAATTTTTATAAAAATTGATTATCTGATTACTTGTTTGAATAACCCGACTTATACTTGCAAGGTATATAATATGATAATTGCATGATAAAATATAATAGCTTGATTAATTTTAATTGATATACAGTACCGGTAATTATAAATCTATACACAATTCATACTATAGAGTAAACATGAATTACCAAGGAAGACTGACCAGATTTGAACTATCCTGCTACGATGCTAATAGTCAAACCTTAGAGCTGAATTACCCAGGTGACCTCATCACTCCGGGTGAACTCAAATACAGAGCACTCGCTTCTAAACATGAGATGGATTTGAAAAGAAAGGACAAAATAATCGCTGATTTGGTTCAGGAGAATAAGTATAGCAACAGAACTATCAATAATATGAGCCATAAAATCGATAAACTAGAGGATTGGCGTCAACAGGATCAAAATGAAATGGATCATTTGAAATATGATTTTAATAATCAATCAAATTTGGTACATGATGCGGGTAATGTGATGCGATATTTATATGACCTGGTGGAAATTTTAAAGCAAAAGAATAACTCGTTAACTGATAAACTGGGCTTTTTGACCCAGGAGTCAGGCGAATGGATAGAGCGCTGTAGCAATGCTCTTGCTGATTCCACAACGAAAGACATTGAGCTTGTCTCATTGAAAAAGGAACTGGAACAACAGAAGACAATGATTGAAGAACTGATTAAAGAGAAGGAAGTTTTGGTAAATGAGAAGGAATTACAGGAAAATAAATTCAAGGAATTGTGTAATGAGAACAAGGAATTGGAAACTGTAGACCAGTTGCAGGAAAATAAAATCGGAGTTTTGGAGATCACAAACAGGGAGTTGAGAACTGAGAGACAATTACTGGAGAATAAAAACGGAGTTTTGGTAATCAAAAACAAAAAATTATATGACATGTCAGAAATGTTGCTGGATCAGCTGAAAAGAGTGAGCAATCGAATGAACAAGATTTCGATACTACGTAAAAATGCAAAACAAACCAAACGAGAAGTGAAAGAACTGATGGAAAAGTACAGACAATTGCGTTCGGATAACAGAACTGTTAGAATGAATTACAAACAACAGAAACAGCGTTTGAAAGCATATATAAAATATTTGAAATTTCAAATATATCGACTCAAAAGAAGTATAGCTATGACTGTAAGTAAATATTATTATTTTTATTAAAATAATTATTTGATTAAAATATTTTTGTTGAACAGAAAATTAAGCGTCGATTCCACGCAAAGCCACTGAAGAGAAGACACAGAAAAGCAAAATAAACGCCAAATGATTGAAATAAAATTAACCCTTGCTCTAATAAATGATAAATGGACTGGAATGGCTCCGACAATCAATGGACCCTCAATTGTAATTTGAATTAGAAAAGAGAGACAGACGTAGAAGAGTTAAACAATGAAGCGAATGTGTTCGCACTGGCCTCACATTTGTACTGGGGCATTTGGGCTGAGCCTCAATTTGAGCTTTCAGCATTTGAGCATGATCATCTGGGCTATGCTATGACTAGACTACAGGCCTATTATGACAGTAAAGATGAACTGTTAGGAAATGTTTGATATTTTTGCAGATATTTTTTGAATTCAATCAAAATTATTGAATATTTTGTATGAATTTAATGAATAATTTTGTAAAGAAAATAAAGTCGTTTTTATACCAAAAAAACTTATAATTAAATTACACATAAAATGCTGAGAATTATTCAATACGAGGATAAAAATTTTTCAGAGTTTATTTGACGTAGGTAATTGCTCTATCGTTAAGGGAATTTCTTATTTTTATTACATTAGTCATACAGCATTTCATGTTTATAAGAGTGCCATGCTTAAACTAATAGCATTTTGGAAATACCTTGTTACTGTCATTTATTCGTAAAGGGATTTCACTCTTTTTGAAAGGAAATATATCCGGATCAGTTGTGTGTTTTGTGCGCTTGTGGAAGCGCTTTGTTTTCACATTTTGTATCCGGATTTAAAAAAGCGACTATTTTTTAAAATGTGGAAACTGTTGACTTCCACTTGTATTTCCAATCAAGAACTTGATGATCACATTGATCCGCTCTTAATTCATATATAAATCGAGAGTTGTACTTGAAATGTTTGCTCTGGCTTAAATTGTAAAACTTTAAGCTCAATAATAAAATACTTATTGAAAAGTGATCTCTGAATCTGTCTCTATCTGTTGTAACCAGCTTGGGCGATTCTGACAAATTTGTTTTGACTGACCAAAATTGACCTATTCAACGGCCTTTTGGCGTTTAATCAGGAAGGATTGACCGCAAATACTAGGTAAATAGTAAGTCGGTTATCGCTTGTTTGCATTATTTGACTAATTATTGAATAGAATTCTTAACATTCAGTATTGAACTTATATTTTGATTACTGGCTAACTATTCCATACAATTATTTTTATTATGTTTTTGATAGTCTCAATCGTCAGCTATAGTACAACAATGTCTATACGATCCGTGAATTCACGGTTTTCTGCTCTTTAATGACGTCAGCGTATTATTGATCGCCTGTATTGGCTCTTAAATGCTTAGAAGTTATGTCACATAAGATGTTATTGAAACATAGGGTCGGATAGAATTTGTTACATATCTCTGCGATTGAAATATAGTTAGTATGACATAAGGGGTTCAGGTCTGACGTTAAGTCACAGTAACTGTAAGTCACACACACTCTGTGCATACCATTCATTGATATCCTTTGTTTGTGTCAAACACTCATAGATTTTCATTTTGTTTTTAATTTGATTTTTATTCAATTTTTATAACAATTGATAATTGGATTTCTTTTGTAATTGAACCGACTCATATTGGGAAGGTATGTAATATAATAGCTTGGTAATTTTATGGATAATTATAGTAGCTTGATTGATTTTAATTGATATACAGTACGGGTTAATAATTATCAGAGCCTGAATTACTCGTCCGCAGAACACTCTTATCAGTCCAATGACTAAATCTTAAGGAAAACTGAACTGAAAAAACCTGTTCTGTTCTGAAATTTCAAAGCATGTGAAAGCATATGTTTATTTCAAAACAAAACAGGTTTTAAAGTTAGAGCTTAAATCCCCCTTTCCTTAAGCTTTAGTCATCGGACTGATAAGAGTGTTCTGTGGACGAGTAATTCAGGCTCTGATAATTATAAATTATACACAATTTTTACTACAGAGTAAACATGAATTACCAAGGAAGATTGACCAGATTTGAACTATCCTGCTACGACGAAAAAAATCAAACCTTGGACCTGAATTACCCACCAGACCGTATTACACCGGGTGAACTCAAATACAGAGCAATCTCTTCTAAACATGCGATGGAATTGAAAAGAAAGGGCAAAATCATCGCTGATTTGATTCAGAAGAATAAGCAAAACAACAGAACAATTGATGGTCTTATACATGAGTACAACAAACTGGAGGACAGGCATCAACAGGATCAAAATGAGATTGATCAATTGAAAGATGAATTAGACTACGAAGTCTATCCTATGAAAATGGAAGTGAAGAAATTGAAGTTCGAATTGTCCAAGGATTTAAAAATGGTGGAACAGAAGAATATTTCGTTATACGATAAACTGGACCTTTTGACCGAGGAGTCTGACGAATGGAGGCAGCGTTTTAACAATGCTCTAACTGATTCCATGATGAAAGGCCTCGAGCTTGCCTCATTGAAAAAGGAACTGGAACAACAGAGGACACTGTCTGAGGAACTGATTAAAGCGAAGGAAGTTTTGGTAAAAGAGAAGGAATTACAGGAAAATAAATACAAGGAATTGGAAATTCAGACCAAATTAATGGCAAATAATTTAAAGGCATTGCGTAATGAGAACAAGGAGTTGGAAACTGTAGACCAGTTGCAGGAAAATAAAATCGGAGTTTTGGAAATCTCATTCAAGGAGTTGAGAAATGAGAAGCAAATGCTTGATGACCTGTCGCACAAGTTGCTGGCTGAACTGAAAAGAGTGAGCAATCGATTGAGCAAGATATCGATTCTACGTAAAAATCAAAGGCAACCCAAAAGACAGGTCAAAAAACTGATGAAAAAGTACAGACAATTGCGTTCAGACAACAGAACTGTTGGCATATATTACAGACAACGCGAACGCTGTTTGAAGTTATGCATAAAATATTTGAAATTTCAAATAAATCGATTCAAAAGAAGTATAGCTATGACTGTAAGTAATTATTATTATTATCGGGAAAAAATTTATTTATTAAAATCATATTTTTATTGAACAGAAAATTAAGCGTCGATTCCACGCAAAGCCACTGAAGAGAAGACGCAAAATATCAAAATAAGCGCCAAATGATTGAAATAAATTCGCATTGGCCTCACATCTGTACTAGGGCATTTGGGCTGTGGCTCAAGCAGAACTATCAGCGTTTGAGCATGATTATCTGGGCTATGCTATGCTTAGACTACAGGCCTATTATGAGAGCAAAGATGAACTGTTAGGAAATGTTTGATATTTTTGCTTATATTTTGTGATTTTAATTATAATTATTGGATATTTTGTATGAATTTTATTAATAATTCTGTAATAAAAAAATAAATTCCTTTTTATACCAAAAATTTATAATTAAATTATACAGAAAATTGTTGGAAAAATTCGTTTATATCCGTTTCTATTTTTACTGAACCTAATTTTTTTTAAGAAACTCTTATAAGATTACCTTGTTAAAATTCTGGAAAATAAAAGGAAGTGAAACACATATTGTCGTAATTGACAAATAAAAACAAAATTTTCTGCCAAAACATTCTATCATTCAATTGAGGAAAAAAAGTATAAAAAAAAAGTTAATTTCTAATTAAAAAACCTAACCTGAGGTATGCTTAAAGTCATAAAGATCCCAGCTGGAAGTCTGAATGAGGAAAGTGATATAAATTAAATTCCTATCGAGTTTAAGCCCTGCCCTGGTTCAATTGCGTCAGCGTATCATTGAGAAGTTAAGTGCATTTGATGTGAGGGGAAGACAGTGTCGGATAGAATTGTTACACATGTTTGCCTTTGAAGTACAATTAGTCTGACATAAGTGACACTAACTGTAAGTCACACACTCTGTGCATACCATTCATTGCAATCCATTGTTTGTGTCAAACACTCATTTAATTTCATTTAATGTTTAATTTGTTTTTTGTTCAATTTTTATACCAATTGATAATTTGATTACTTGTGTAATTGACCTGACTCATATGTACAGTTAGTATGAGATAAGAGGTTCAGTTCTGGCATTAAATCACACACTCTGTGCATACTATTCATTGCAAACCATTGTTTGTTTCAAACATTGATTTTCTTATTAATACTGTTTTTTCAAATTAATTCTTATTAAAATTGATAATTCGATTAACCGAGTAATTTACCCGACAAACATTACAGGTAAAATTGTAATATTGAATGGTAAAATATATTAGCTTGGTTGATTTTTAATTATAAACATGTTAATCATAATAAATTATACTCTATTTATATTTTAGAATAATCATGAATTATCAAGGAAGACTAACGAGATTTGATCTATCCTGCTACGATGCTGATAATCAAGCCTTGAACCTGCATTACCAACGTAACAGTTTTACTCCGGGTAAATTTATATATAGAGCTTATAAACATGGGATGGAATTGAAAAGGAAGGACAAAATAATCGCTGATTTGCTTCGAAAGAATAAGTATAATAACAGAACAATCGGTAATTTGAGACATGAACTCAACCAACTAGTGGATCGGCATCAACAGGATCAAATTGAACCGGATAAATCGAGAGAAGATTTAGACCATCAAGCTAAACTGAGAGTGAAGATAAATAAATTGAGTCTCGAATTAGATAAAGAATTGAGAAGAATAGAAAAATTGAAAAATTCATTAAAAGAGGAGCTGGTTACTTTAGGGGAGAAAGCAGTCAAATGGAAGATGCGCAACTTTATTACTCCGGGTAAATGCAAATATAGAGCACTCGCATCTAAACGTCAGATAGAATTGAAAGAAAAAGACAATATTATCGGTGTTTTGGTTACGAAGAATGAGAATAACAATCGAACAATCGATAATCTGAGGACCTTGATCCAATTGTTCGACGAGAAGAAAATTATGGAACAAAAGAATAAGTCGTTAAATAATAAACTGTTTATATTTGCTGCAAAAACTAACGAAGGGAAGGAGGATTATAGAAACGATCTTGCTGATTTAATCATGAAAAATATTGAGCAGGAACAACAGAAGACCTCATTTGAAGATTCGAATAAAATTAAGGGAGTTTTGGTGAACGAGAAGGAAATACAGGAAAATAAATACAAGGAATTGGAAAACGAGAACAGACTCCTGGAAATGAAATACAAGGAATCGGAAACTATGAACAAATTACTGGAAAATAAATTCAAGGAATTGCGTAATGAGAACAAGGAATTGGAAACTGTAGACCAGTTGCAGGAAAATAAAATCGGAATTTTGGAAATCACAGTCCAGGAGTTGAGAAATGAGAGGCAAAAATATTATGACATGTCGATAAAGTTGGTGGATGAACTGAAAAGATTGAGCAATCGATTGAACAAGATTTCGATACAACGTAAAAATGAAAAACAACACAAAATACAGATCAAAGAACTGATGAAAATGTTACGGCAATTGCGTTCGGATAACAGAACTGTTAGACTGTATTACAGACAACGCGAACGCTGTTTGAAATCAGATATAAATTATTTGATATCTCGAATAAAACGACTCAAAAGGAGAATAGCTATAAGTGTAAGCAATTATTATTACTATCGGGAAAAAAGTTATTTTTTAAAAATATATTATTATTATTATTGAACAGAAAATTAACCGTCGATTCCACGCAAAACAACTGAAGAGTAGCCACAAAAAAAACAAAATAAGGGCAAATGATTGAAATAAATTGTACCCGTACTCTATTAATAATAAATGAACTGGAATTGCTCCGACACTATTTGGATTTCTGGCACAAACCTAATGGACCCTCAAGTGTGGCCAGGGATGAGAAAAGAGGGAAAGACATAACAATAAAGTGAATGTGGTCGCTCTGGCTTCCCATTTGTACTGGGGCATTTGGACTGAGCCTCAAGCAGAACTATCAGCCTTTGAGCATGATTATCTGGGCTATGCCATGACTAGACTACAGGGCTATTATGACAGCAAAGATGGACTGTTAGGAAATGTTTGATATTTTGCTTATATTTTGTAAATTCAATCAAAATTATTGAATATTTTATATGAATTTTATGAATAATTCTGTAATAAAATAATAAATTCATTTTTATACCAAAAACTTATAATTAAATTACGCATAAAATGCTGAGAAATATTCAATACGAGGATAAAATTGTTTCAAAGTTTATTTTACGTAGGTAATTAAATTGCTCTATGGTTAAAAAATGTTTTTATTATCCAGTTTCTTTTTATTGCCAATTTATTTTACGAAATTTCTTGTTTATAAGAGTGCCACGCTCAAACTAATAACATTTTGGAAATACCCAGTCTATGTAGGATATAAAATGCAAACGAAAATTTGTTTACTTCCATATTCTGTGTCTTGCAGTAGAAAATGCGACAAATATTGTACTAATAGTGGAAATGATTTTTTTCCTCATTTTTTTATTCTTAATAAAAATCTACATAAAATGAAAGCGCAATTCAAGAATGCAACTGTTGAGATGTCGAGCACTGTACAAACAACTCTATTGCTTCAAACACTATGAGCTATAGTTTTAAAAATTGACCACTAACCTTGACCTTGTTCAAAGGCGCTTTATTGCCGCTTAAATGCTTAAAAGTTGTGTCACATAAGATGTTATTGAAAGACAGGGTCGGATAGAATCGTTGCATATATTCTATATTATTGCATACCATAATATTTACCATTGAAGTACAGTTAGTTTGTCATAAGGGGTCAGGTCTGACATTAATGGTAAGTCACACTAACTGTGTCTCACACTCTGTGCATACCATTCATTGCAATCCATTGTTTGTGTCAAACACTCATTGATTTTCATTCAGTATTTAAATTGATTTTTGATTCAATTTTTATGACTATTGTGTAATTGGATTACTTGTGGAATTGACCCGGCTCATATTTGCGAGGTATACCATATAATAGCTTGATAATTGAATTATAAAATATATCAGCATGATTGATTTTAATTCATATACAGTACGGATAATAATTATAAAAACCCAATTTTTACTATAGTGTAAACATGAATTACCAAGGAAGACTGACCAGATTTGAGCTATCCTGCTACGATGCTAATAATCAAACCTTGGACCTGAATTACCCACGTGACCGTATTACTCCGGGTGAACTCAAATACAGAGCAATCGCTTCTAAAAATGAGGTGGAATTGAAAAGAGTGAACAAAATAATCGCTGATTTGGTTCAGGAGAATAAGTACTGCAACAGAACAATCAATAATATGAGCCATAAAATCGATAAACTAGAGGATTGGCGTCAACAGGATCAAATTGAACTTGATCAATTGAAATATGATTTAGATAATCAATCACACTTGGTAGATGAAATGCGTAAATCTGTACGATTCTTTTATAACGAGGTGGAAAATACGGAACAAAAGAATAACTTATTAAAGGATGAACTGGAGCTATTGACCAAGGATCCAGACGAATGGAAGGAGCGCTTTATCAATGCTCTTGCTATTTCCATGGTGAAAGACATTGAGGTCGCCTCAGTGCGATATGAACGGGAACAACTGAAGTCTCTGACTTTGGAAGTCATTGAAGCGCAAGAAGTTTTGATAAACGATAAGGAATTACAAGAAAATAAATACAAGGAATTGGAAAATGAGAAGCAATTACTGGAAAATAAAGTCAAGGAAATGGAAATTGAGAGCCAATTACAGGCAAATAAATACAAGGCATTGGAAAACGAGAAGGAATTACTGGAAAATAGAGTCAAGGAATTGGAAACTGTAGACCAGTTGCAGGAAAATAAAATCGGAGTTTTGGAGATCACAGTCAAGGAGTTGAGAAATGAGAGGCAAATACTGGAGAATGAAAACAAGAATTGGGCGAAGAATTGGCAAATATTGTATGACGCGTGGAAATCGTGTCTGGGTGAACTGACAAAAGTGAGCAATCGATTGAACAAGATTTCTATACTACGTAAAGATGAAAAGCAACCGAAAAGAGAAGTGAAAGAACTGATGAAAAAGTACAGACAATTGCGTTCGGATAACAGAACTGTTGGCATATATTACAGACAACGCGAACGCTGGTCTGAGATATGTATAAATTATTTGAAATTTCATATAAATCGACTCAAAAGGAGAATAGCTATGACTGTATGTAATTGTTATTATTATCGGAAAAATAGTTATTTTTTTTATTAAAAACATATTATTATAATTGAACAGAAAATTAAGCGTCGATTCCACGCAAAGCCACTGAAGAGAAGACACAGAAAATCAAAATAAGCGCCAAATGATTGAAATAAAATACACCCGTACTCTACAAATGATAAATGGTACAGTATATTTGAGATTTGCATTTATCTTGTACTTGATATATATTTTCAGGCTTCATCTAGCTTATTTTTTTTACTAATCATCAATATGCTTTACCCACTCCTTGCGCGTCATTAATAATAATATTTATTTTTGTTTTCAGTTTAATTTTTTTTTATTGAGGTATAAGAATAGCTTTGAAACAGAAGTCTATTCATACGGACATACGTTACGGCCGATTGTCTTCTGTCATAACGACCTGTCTTAAGAACAATGCCGATGTGAGCGCAGTTAGTTTTATCGACTTTGGAGGGAACTGCCACACCTTCGATATTGCCGACTAGTTCTGTGAATTCTCAGGCCAGGCCTAAACCGTACCAATGTAATGGCTCCGACACTATTTGGATGACTGGCAAAAACTTGATGTACCCACCTCGATGTGGCCAGGGATGAGAAAAGTGACAGACGTAGAAGAGCTATACAACGAAGTGAATGTGTTGGCACTGGCCTCACATCTGTACTAAGGCATTTGGGCTGTGGCACAAGCAGAACTATCAGCATTTGAACTTGATTATCTGGGCTATGCTATGATTAGACTACAGCCCTATTATGACCGTAAAGATGAAATGTTAGGAAATGTTTGATTTTTTGCTTATATTTTGTGAATTCAATCAAAATTATTAAATATTTTTTTCATATTTTATATGAATTTTATGAACAATTTGTTATAAATTATTGAGAAAAAAAATATAATCATGCCAGGTCTGTATAGCCAAGGACACACCTTAGCTAATTTGTTAAGACCTGGCTGATTTTTAAACTTAATCCAAAATAATTATTAATAAATAATGAAAAAAAGTCATATTTAGTAGATTTTTATTTACCATATAATAGATCAATCAACAAAGTAACAAGGTTAACATTCAAATACAAGATTTATAAGCAACCACATATTTAATTAACTCCAGACCCAACATAGTCTGGTTCCAGTAATAAATATTAATTAGCTAGTACACAATGATTAATACAATAACAACTGGGTGGTCATTGTTGCATAGCGCTATTTAACTAGGCTATTTTGCTGTAAAATTTTTCAAAAATGTTCATTGTTTATAATAAAAGGTTACCCAGGGTTATACGTAACCCATATTTACTAAATATTTATAAATATTTTTTAAAACAATTTCCAATCGATAACAATGAGAATCAACTCAAATATGGGTTTCGACTAGTCTTGTGTAGGATCAGGGATAGCCAAGCCTTTATTCTATTGTATGCTCTACCCTGCTATCTATTACCTCATATTTGATTTGATCCCTATTCTAGCAAATACTGCATAAAAGCCTTCCTTTCCTTTCATAAACTCATTTTGCAATTAGACAGATTTTTCAACACTTTTGCGATTCGTTTACATTCTATTCAATTGTATTCAATAATAATTATAGAAATATTTGTAATAATATTAATATGTTTTTTAATAAATATTATAATAACATGAATTATAAGTTATATATCGATAGCTTGGACTTCAAAAAAAAATTCATTTAAAAGAGAAATGAAGTTTAAATATAAAAAGTCGTATATTAATATAAAATGGGATGTGCAAGCTTACTTTCTTAAACCGAAACGGTACAGTTTTCACACTTCTTGATCATCCCTTAATTACTGCAATTATCAATGAAACTACAGTCAGCCCCAAATTTAACCTCATTTAGTTTGACCCCAAGTCCCGCCCCCCAAGCGTGCACATCCCGAGCCGAAAAGCAACTTGATAAATATAACAAAAAAATGCACATTGAAACAATTAAGACCGAAGATAAATTCATTCCTCGATTAATTACCCAGATTACTTATTGTTGAGTTTCCAGGCGATCAATTAGTGCGGCCAAACTATATAAGCCTGGTAGTAGTCGATTGCGTTTAGCCATGTTAATTACATTTTGTGGACTGTTCAAATATTCTTCGTTGTCAGCATTCTCAATTCGCTCCCATATTCGAATGATCTCGGTCTCCAGCATTATATTCTCATTTTTGAGCCGAATAATTTCATCCGTGGTCTTTTTCGGATGGTTCATGATTTTATTGATCCAACCAAATAGTAGTCCTGGTGTATTTGCGTTCAGTTCCGATTCGAGCTTCTTGATCAATTTGCAATTGTCCTCGATCGATTGATGCAACTCTCTGATTTCTTTATCGCCATCCTGCTCCTTTTCATTAACAATGGCCGCGTAGTTCTCAATTGTCAACAGGCTATCCGAGTCAGCACTCATTCTATTTAAGAATAATAATAATAATATTTAAAATTTTAATTAATTCGAATATTTTTTCAAAAAATTAGTATTTTTTAAATAAATTAAAATTCTATTTATGCTTATTATAGGACATACTGTATATGAATACTATGTAATTTAATCAAAAAATTATTTGACATTTACTAACATATGAGTCGTATTTACTACTAATTCCTATCAAAATTTTCAATTAATCTTGATTATAACATAATTAACTAGCTGAAATCTGTCTGGAAATGATTTCAATAGTATCAATTTGATAATATTATTCTTAACTATCTACATTTAACAATAATTAGCATATAATCCAATGTTAAATATTTTTAGACATTTATAATAAAAATTTTTAATTCAAATTATATTTAATTAAAAAAAAGATAAATAAATAGAAAAATTGAAAACAAAACTTTTTATTACTTGAATCGACAGAATTGGAATAAAAAGTATAATTAATATCAGAAACAATTAATCAATTGATAATCAATGCGGATATCAATACAGGAATTGAGCGTAGATTACAAGTCAAAGGAGTTTCGCCATTAAAATGGTATTTCTTCCTACGATTAGACGACTTTTTCACTGCAATACTGACACTAATAGTCGATGAAAAACAAAATATTAAACCCCGAATATTTGAAATATTAGCCTGCAATCAAAAGTGCGAAGTTTACAAACAAGCAAATATTTTGACACATCATTGAAACAATGTTTGCCTAAACAGGCAATCGGTTTCTCATTTCAAATGCAATTATAATTTTTTAGTTGACTTTAATAGCGATATAACACTAATTGTGTTGAGTAATGGCCACTAAGTTATGTCCAGCGAAGAGCCGGACAGGGAGTTCGGCGCAAAGTGTGCCGGCTTTTAGTGAGGATCACATTTTAGGCCAACCAAACGATTTGCTTAAACTGGTGTTTGTTGTCGACCAGTGCGCCGGCCAGTGGTCGCCACAACAGACAGACGGAGTAGACTTCAGACGCTATGCCATCAATAAAGTTAAGGAACTGTTTGACGACAGCGGAGAAGAGGCGACAGAAATGTGTTTCGATATTGCGATCGGTTATGGCTTTATTGGCCGCAAGTGTGTCGACGCCAACAGTGACTATAGGTATGCGCTGACAGACAGAACGGAATTGGATTTAAGTCACGACTGGTTTTGCTTCGACTGCCATATTCTGGTCGACAAGAATAGCCCGCAGTTCCGCAAATGTGGCCAATGCTGTCGTGTCTACCACAGAAAGTGTGGCCAAAAGTACCGGAGCTTTGAATGCGCTTCTTGTATGCGATTCAATGTAAGGGAAAGGGATGGCCGTATTGGCGGACAGACAGTCGACCAGAAGAGGATAAACGTATTGATTGGATATCTGTTCGCTTTTATCGAAACCAAAATGAAGGCCAGACTCGCGGAACTGGACTTGGATTTGGATCAAAACAAAGCAGCACTGCTTGTCTTCAAACCAATGGATTTGTCGCTAATGAGAGCCAAAGCACTGAATAGCGAATACAAAAGTCTATACGAATTTGAAGACGACTTCTATGTGTTTACGCATAATCTGAACATTACTTCATTCGACTACTCGGCCATTGCAGAAGAGTTCGCAAATTTGAGACAATATTTGGACAAAGAGTTACAAGAATTGCGAGTTTGTGTCGACTGCTATGAGAGTTCTAATAGCAAAGCACTCCAGGAGTCCAACAAAGACTGGTTTTGCCAGCCGTGCGAACCGCCTCATGAGGTAGTCTTCGTTAAGGTGAAGGGCTCGCCGCACTGGCCGGCCAAGGTCATCTACCATCACGGGAACGGGCGGAAAGTGAACGTACGCTTCTTCGACACCCAACTGCGCCGAATGGATGTGAAGCCGACGGATATGTCGGACATAAATGACCTGAAAATTAATGATAGTCTCAAAAGAAATCAAAAAATGGTTAAACCAATGGAAATGTTAGACAAATATTTCAGAGCATTGGCTCAAAAGGAAAGTCTGCAAAAGTCGGATCCCATTCCTGGAACCAGTGGTCAGACTATTAGTCCGCATATTAATGTTAAAGACAATACAGTTTTCGGCGAAACCATTGACGAAGTGATAGATAAAAGTCAACAAAAAAGTCACCGAAAAAGGGGTCGAAAGAAGAAGAATAAGAGCATCAGTATTGAGACAACAGAAGATACCATTCCTTCATCGGCTCCTATACCGACAAATAGATTGTCGAAAAGCGCTAAGAATTCTGTCGCCGATTCGGACGATGAGAACAATGGCGTCAGTTCTCTGAGCTCAAGGATGCCATGTCTTGTAATAGCAGAACCACCGGCCCTGACCTCCATTAAGGCCAGTGATCCGGAACTGAAAGATAAGCGAAGATCTGCTCGAATGCCATCTCAGAGTCGAGGCCTTTCTGAAAGACTAACGGAAATAATGGAACGGAATGTAAGTAAAGGCCAGACATGTGATGAAAAAGTGACTGATTTAAGCGCCGAATCCGAGCCAATGGAAGTGGATGTAAGGCACCCGAGGCCAGCCGAGGCACCAGATCTGAGGACAAGCACACATTCGCCTGAAAGGCGATCTGAGATCCAGAGCTCGCAAACACTTTTCAAAGCCATTCTCAATAACGTTGATTCAAATGACTTAGAAATCAACCCAAAAGTCAACCCAAAAGTCAACCCAAAAATCAACCCAAAAGTCAACCCAAAAATCAACCCAAAAGTCAGCCAAAAAATGAAATCTTTTAATACGAACTCAAATACAAGTCCTTTGACTTCGGTTTCAAAAGAAAAAAATAAAACAAAAACTAATGACTCGAATGTTAATGAAAGCCAAACAAGAGTTTTGAACGAAACGAATGACTTGTTTTCTGAAGTGTTCGCCGAAAGTACACAACAATTGCAGAGAAAAGTCGATGAATTGATGGCAACTAAAGAGCAGACGATTGGGACGAGTCTTATGAAAGAGAAACTAATTCTTATCCAATACTATCAGAACCAACGGATCAAAGCTCTGGAGAATATATTGAGACAACAATTGGTCGAATCGGGTGAACGAATACGAGAGACAAAGTGCAAGAACTGGTGTGTCGTCTGCAAGCAATTGGGAAAATACTACTGTTGTCTACGGTATTACTGTTCCGATGAGTGCCAGACCAAGGACTGGCTTAAAGGCCATTACAGACAGTGTTTGGCTATTAAGTCAAACAACTCTTAATAGTATTTTTCAATACAAAAACTTATTGTCTATTATATGACTAAAAACATATTTGCAATCATTTGTCGTTATAAACGACACGGATTATAATTATTGAGAATATCTTGTTTCTTATTAAGAAGCCTTGTTTGAATATTGCAGTTGCCAAGGTCATATGAAAAAGAATAATAAACGAGTAAAGTTTCAATAACTAACTTATGAGTCAAAAGTTGTGTCTCATATGTATTGACGTCAGTATTGCTTATCGACTACACTCTCCATAACTACATAACAAACAGAAAAACAACTGTACTTCCCAGAGAAACAGGGTAATTTCAGTTGAGTCGGGGCTATTTCTTGATCAATCGTTAAGGTTCAAGCCGCATGAGCATATGAGCATGCAAGGTTCATCTGTCAATCGCGTAGCAATAAAAACAGTTTAATCAATGAATTATTTTTATTAAACAAATACTCAATTCTTTTATCTACTATGATCTCAAAAAGTGCCATGCTACTATATCGAACGGCTGTTCCAGGCCATATAGGACGTGTGCATTGTTTAGAATGCAGCTGTGCCGGTGCCAATTGGAACGGGCAGTGTTAGCAATATTTAAAAAATTATCCGGATTATTGTCCAGTTATAGTCATGCGGTTGAAGACCAGAGTTGTGACAATATTATTGTTTTGTTGTATTTTAATCGCTTTAATGCTCTTCTATTTCATAGTCTTTTTGGATGACTTAAAGGTATATAAACTTAACGTTTATTTTAATACTGTTTTACACAAACATATGATTCAAATATCGGAATTTCCCCAAAAAAAATAATAGTCACAACTAGAGGTACGGGACAGTAGGCTAATAATAGTGCCGTTCACACAGCACAGAACAGGCACAGACAGGAACAGCACTAAAGGCAAACTATTGGCCAAAATTGATGCCAAACTAAAAGCACTGGATTTGACGAAACTTTACACAAAAAACGATGAATTCATTGCCAATACATTGGTTGAGACACTGCGTAAGGAAGTGATAGGACCGGCACCAATACTAATCGAGGACAAATCTGTGTGGGACCTGGCCCAGTCCTGGATTACTGCGCGTCAGATCATACCCGAAAATGTTAAAAAATTGGGTCACGTTTTGGATGCGATGACCAAAAGCCGTATCGTTTGGGCAGATGTGGCCAAAAAGGGCACTCAATTGAAACTACTACTGGAGCTCGAGGGCGGCCAACGGGTCCTATTCAAGCCGATGCGCTATTCGCGCGACTATATTACGGACGGCATATATGCCGGCGCCGATCGACACAACGGGGAAATAGTTGGTAAGCAATGGCTTAATGAATAACAAGAATATATAGTCTAATAAAAAGCTCAGTAATGTTTAAACCCATTGCCTGGGACTATTGCCCAGGTATTCAATAGTTATTTATAATTGCCCTTGCCATTTGATTTCTTACCCAGGGCGAATACGTAATCTAATTATGAGACCAATTGCCTGAAAAGGACTTTTAATAACTATAATTCTTTTAGGGCTTTTAGACTACCTTTCCCTGGAAGGGGTAACCAAACCCTCCTTGAGAAAGCTTGCAGTATATTCCGATAGTGTCCCGGATTAAATTGAAAAATAACTTTAATAGACTTTCCAATAGATTGCACCGAAACTACATTTTTCATACAAACCCTTAGCAGACCGTTCAAAAAAAAATGTTCGTATCGTGGATATCTTTTGAACCAGAAGGAATATTCCAATTCTGTCTCGGCCAAAATGTGTCTGGGTCAGTTGCGCATAGTTACTA
>JAQIWA010001063.1:0-21581 GCA_034693305.1 Eueremaeus valkanovi
AGGTTTTGAGCCAAAAGTCCGCCATTTTACCCCCCTCTATACCCCCCCCTGACTCGGCCGACCTTGCACATCCCTAGATTATAGAAACCTTATGGATGACATTGAATGCCCTATTGTTCAATTGAGCATGGACAGTACAGGGCACTGTTTAGAAAATGTCTGCTCTCTTACTCATCGGTTATAAACTGATAGCAATTTTCGATCTTATTTATCAACAATTGGTCGAAACCACTCTGGTTGGAAAAGCAACTAGACCTACCTAGGTTCAACACGTTGGAACTTTTTTGATAGATTTCAAATGCCAGGGCAGTGTTTTGATCCAAATCCTTCGTTATCTATAGGAAAGACAGAACTGAACTGATTGGCTGATTCGTTAGCAGTGCAAACATGAATTGATTGTTTGAGTAAATATCGAAAAACTGGTCACAACTAAAGCACTATATTTTCCTCTGCCATCAAATACATCACTCATTACTCCTCTATTTCTCACAATCTTTCTATTCATTTATTCGCTTCCATTGTTTGACGTCTTGTATCAAAACTTGATCGCAATGTTTGTATTCTGTTGTTTAGAGAACACAAACACATATTTCACTTCACTTTTTAGATCCACTAAATAACAACTGCATCACAACTAAGTGTATCATTTGTCCACTGATCCATTTTCTAAAAATAACTGGCATTTCATTTCACAGTTGGTCAGATTTTGGCCTGGCTAAATAGCTCCAATGTTCTGAGTTTTCAACAAGATCTATTTTTGCTAAACCATGCGATTTGAATAGAGCTCACATTTAATGAGCGACACAAAGGCTTCATCAAAACTATTGCAAGATTCTGTATGCTGAATGACCCAGCACAATGTGGAACAAATATACACAGATTCGTGTTCATCTATGCACTCTACATGTGCATATAATGGAAGAACCCTGATTCTATTTATACATATTGTTTGTAATAAAACTTCATATACTTTTTTGATTCATATGTTTTGTCCCATAAGTGACCGAATTGTCTGAAATGACTGCAGAGAATGACTATTGAAAATCTTGTTTATTCATTAACAACAAAAATTCATAGTAATTGACAAAGTATTGACAAAATATCTGTTATGTTTGCGCCTGAAAAGACTTTTTACTGCAATACTTGTTAGTGCATAGGAAGCAGAGACCGAGAGAAACAAAAAAAACAATTTCTTTAAAAATAATTGAAGTATTTTATTGAGAAATAGTTCGCATTTGGCTTAAGAGAGAGCTATAGAAAGTAAAATATAAAGTATACGACATTAGTGTATGAGATGAGCGGCTACTGAATGAATAGAGAGGATAGAAGAGGTGCCTAAAACTCAGAGCTGTTATCATTGGGTGTATTGATGTCCATAATTCATCGCAAACTTATATAAGTATAAGTAAACCCTTATAATCAGAATCTTCTCCGAGCCTTCATTTGAGCCTTCATTTTCTCGCCTTTTCTTATATTTGTTTTCTATTTTCTGCACTCTCTCTCTCTCTCTCTCTCTCTCTCTCTCTCTCTCTCTCCTTCTCTCTCTCTCCCCTTCTCTCTGTCAACTCTGCATTCAATTATCTGCTGTAAGTGAAGACACATTTGGATAAGTGTTGTTTGTTTCGTACCAGTGCTCCAACTATTCCTGCATTCATACAAAACTTACTGTACATATAGTAAGCCATTGGTTCTGAACACTTTTACTCTCGTTAATCCTTTTGATGCCCAAAATATGTGATAATATTCGCACAAATTCTTCATTCGAATGGTTCTAAAGATTATTTGCTTATAATTTATTTATTAATAATTAAAACGATGGAAGAGTTTAGTCTAATTTCCAACAATCATAATAAATCCATTAGAATATGCCCCTGAGTATAGAAACTGCAAAGTTATAGCCCAAGTGAGTCCTCTCTAAAACAAAATTGTGATCTTATCTAATGAATCGATACAATCAGTCGATGCTATTTGTAATTGTATTCCTAAGTATTTGTAATAAAGACCCAGAGCATTGTGGCTCTGCAAAATAGCAGCACTTATGTTGTTTTCCAGTAATCTCAGCCCTATTTTGAAGAGCAAATGGATTAATATAACTGCGGGAACGGGTCCTTAGATTAATGGGATCATCAAAAATGTACAGAAATGACACGCATTCAGAGATTGCGATTTCCGTTGAATACATTTCTGAATTCACTTTTTTCCTACAAATAACACATCAGATGTGAAGACATAACACATTGGATTCATTCAAACCATTAATAGAGATATTATACGACAACTGCTCTATAGACAGAAGCAATAGTTGAGAACAACATTATCTCAAAACTTCATTTAAGTTAACCTCAAAATTATCTGAAGTAATGTATTAGCGATTGTAATGAAGAGTTGATTATTTATTTTACGTCAATGTTGAACACATGAGAGAGGAAAAGGAACATTAAGCGAATTTTTTTGAAAAGAGGGCTACACAACACAACTCTCACAACAACTCAAAACACATAAGCGCCACCACTTGTCTCAAATGTATCCTTGCTCTTTTTGGTTCGTTTTCCTCTCTCATGATATTTTGCTAAATGAAGTCAATTTAGAGTTTATTTAAGTTAGAAAACTAAATAAATATTTGAATCCAATTATGAGTAATTAGGAAATAAATTCTTTAAATTCAATTCAATGTTAATCAGAGTCAATTAGATTTCAAGAGTATTTATGCATAAAATTCAATATTTTGTTTTGTTTGACGAAAATTCACTTTAATTTTATTTATTTATATTTATAAACATTTTTAAAAGTTTAATGAATTCTAAAATTATATTTATATAAGAATTCCTTTGAACTGATAATCAATTAAATAAACCTATATTTACACCAAAACAACGGCTAAAAAGTCTTTTCATTCAAATCATGTGATTTTGCTTACAAAAGAAAATAATTTCATATACTATGCCATTCATTCAATTGAATAATTTACATAGTTTATATTTTATTCTGTTGAAATGTCAAAGGCAATCAGAGATGAGGAAAGTGAGACAAGGGAAAGGGTGGACTGAATAATAAGTTTGATCCGAATTGTTTTATTATCTTTATTAGCAAAATAAATGACCGAAATATATAAAATGTGATTATACTGTAGTGTGAAAGAGAAAGGAAAGACAGTATTCCCTGAAGTGATTAAAATTTAATAAAATAATTAAGCGTTTAAATTATGGCAATACTATTATAGCCTTAAAGTTTGAATTGATTTTTCTCTCTTTTATTATACAGTTAAGGATTTCGTCTTTTTTTAATCAATAATTTATTTTTACTTTACTTTCTTTGCACTCAATTTATTTTTGAATTTAATACTTTGTCTATATTCAGGATTTATTTTTTTTATTGAATTACAAAAATTTCTCATAAAAAGAGTTTATTTTTCTTTTTTTTAAGACCAAATTCAATAGGATTTCTGTTTTCTTTTTTGTGTTGTTCTTATGTTTTTTCTATTTGGTTGAGTTATTTATTTGAATTAAGACACGTTTCAATCAATTTTATGTTTGGGTATTGAATGACATAAAGAATTGGTGGCATTGTTGGCACTGTTGGCACAAATTTCTGTTAGGGAATCACATCCGATAACTCTAAGTCCGGATTCTTTAGTCGTCAAAATTGTTTTCCAACACTTTTCTTCTCTCTCTTCTCTATATATAATGTTAAGACATATTTTAGCGGTTTTTATGAACAACTTATGACACTATTATGATTGATGAGGAAGTGAATGGATTCCGCTTTATTGCGCTCACAGTTAGCAGAGAGTGAAATATGAATTCACATTCCATTGGCACTCATTTGAGTGGATAATGCATTAACAATACAATACAGACTATACATACAGTACTGTTGTATTAATATACTGTATGAGAGAAACTCATATTATATTTGGACTCTTATATTGAGAACCTTTGCTTACATTGCGGATCACTTTGATTGCAGACTTAGCGGGCAGTGAAATGAAGTTCGACCGCAACGGCGACGGATTGGGCAGATATAACATTTTTAATTACCAACAAATGCCAAACTCCAGTCTCTATCAGTACGTATTTGTGGGCCGTTGGACCGACTCTGGGCTCGAACTCAGCAAAGATGAGCTCAAGTTCAATGAAGGCACAACTTCTGTGCCCAAATCTATATGTTCGGGGCCGTGCGGGGTCGGGGAGATCAAGATTGTCCAACAGGGCGACCATTGCTGCTGGATATGTACCAAATGTGATCCCTGGGCTTATGTCTACAACGAGTCCCACTGCGAGGACTGCGGTGACGGCCGGTGGCCTAATAAAGACAAAGCCAGTTGCTATGACCTGACGCTGCAGTACATGTATTGGGACTCACTGTTTGCCATCGTTCCCATTGTGATCGCATGTCTGGGCATTTCATTGACTTTGTTTGTCATCTCAACCTTTATTAAGTATAGCGACACTCCGATCGTTAAGGCCTCGGGAAGGGAGCTGTCGTTCATTCTGTTGGGCGGAATCATGTTCTGCTATCTCAACACTTTCATACTATTGACTAAACCAACAACTATTACATGTGCTTTACAGAGATTCGGGGTATGTCTCCTCAAACAACTCTTTGCCTACCGATCACTATCACTATAATATACTATATATTATATATCATTCTATACTTATTCTACTCATTCTCTCTGACAAACAATTATTAATATAATAGCATTCAATTCATTACATTAGTTAACACTTTATTATCGTTTTAATAATACAGAGCAAGAGATGAATAATCTTTTAAAAAGTTTTCTACGAAACAGATAAACATTGAATTGAATTCAACTATTTTATTAAAATTTTAATTTTTTCCACTAAATTATAAAAATATTTTGTTTGGTATTAAAGTTAAATAATAGTTAGACTTCAAAACATTGAATATTCTGTTCTCAAATATGCGCTAAAACCATATTCATGTATGCAATGCAATCATTAGTGGAGTTAATCAGAAAAAGGCATTGATTTATGCATTTTAATAATTAATTAAATTTTCGCTATTAATGGCTATTTTCACAAACCATTAGTTCAACAAACCATAGCATTAGCGTTCAGACCAATGAGTTAATGGGTTGTAAATAGAGTACTAATTATTAAATAGCAATAATTTCTGTTAAACCAAATTAATCTTATATTGAACTTAAGCTGATTAATCGGATAACACGAGCAGAATATTTGTTTAAAAATTTGCGATAAAATTCATTGGCTATTGAAATAAATTATTCAAAAGAGAAGACCAGTTATTAATATATTAATATATTGAGAACTTTTTAATAAATGTAGAGAATTTGCAAATTGAAAGAATGCTTTTAATTTGTATTCACAAAATATTAAATTTTGCCTCCAGTACAGTCATCTGAAATAAAATTTACTTTACTCTGTGGGTCATTCGCAATGTTTACTCACATTTACACCGATTTTCAGTTGAAATTGTCTGAAAAAATCTAAAATATTTGCGAAAATAAAACTTTTTATAACTATAAGTTCGGACATCAAATTATTATTATTGACTTCTTTTTATTTCTCAAGACTGTACCGAGATGAATAGTTTTTAATTTCCGAAAGATCAAGCTCAGAGTTTCCATATAATTGTTTCGATTCTAAGAATTTAATCAAGCTTATGCATACCAGTGCAAATTTAATGATAGGGATTCACATAAAGTATAAAATACTTTTGGATTTATTTAGTTTTGTGTTTAATTGGTTTGCAATTTGTTATAAAATGTATTGTTATTATAGGTTGGCTTTGGTTTCTGTATAATATACGGCGCACTCCTAACCAAAACAAATAGGATATCAAGAATATTTGACAGCGCGCGTAAATCAGCAAGGAGGCCTAGTTTTATAAGTCCAAAGTCCCAGGTTATCATTACAATGATTCTCGTCTCCATTCAAGTAAGCATTTAATTTCATTCAAGCATTGCTTATACGCTCTGTAATCAAAATCAATTCAAATGTAATTAGTTTTTCTCCAATAAGACTAAACGAATCTCTTTTTTCCGATCTTTTAATCGTAATATAAGTTGTATTTTTGAAACGGTTTCTCATTTTTTCACTGTATGTCTAAATCACTTGTTTTTTATAGCTCTTTATCGTTGAACGGAATGTTCGCCTGAATTCTGTAGAATTGAACTCTAATTCCTGGTATACTATAGACTATAGTAGAGTATAACGAGAATAAGTGATGCATTCACTTAATCCTAATTTGATTTTGTAGCACATATTATGCCGAAAAACATTTTATTGAACTGAGAATTAACATAATTTTTGCTTTTGGCCATCAAATGCTTTTAAAATATTTGCAAAATATATACAGCATTCCAGTAATAAGAATATATTTAGATATTTATCCTTAATTTAAATTTCATTAGTGATGGGAACAAAATTTACAGAATCTCATCAAATATTTTTTCTCGGAAGCTATGCTGACATTCCGTAAGTTTTTTTTCAGTCGATTCAAAAGAGCCGAAAATTGTTATTTTAAAGTCTAAACAGTTTACGTAAATCAATGGTATTCTTAACAAAATTCAAATATTAAATGAAAATTTTATACATAACTCAAATTCATTATCGATTTTTGCAGCCAAAAAACGTGTTTAAATGATCTGAATTTAAGGAATTAAAGCTATTTAAGTCTTAAACTCTATTTCTTATCAATACTATACTTACATAAGATGTTATCGAAAATTAATACTAAATTTATTCATCATTTTTAAGGGAATAGAAAAGGGATTTATGTTTTAGCGCTTAAATAAAAATAAGTTAAATAAAAAACCAATTGAAGCGCACAAATACGGCACACATACGGCACACATATATTGGGGTGAATTTAAGTTAGTTATTGGCGACGAGAGAATTGCGGCTTTTTGTTGAAAACCAAGTTTTTATTTGGTTTCGAATCAATTTTCGTTAGTTTTAGTTTTTCTGTTAATACGAACAGAAAAATAAAGAGGAAATAAAAATAGACTAAACATAAGAGACATATAGGGAATGAATAGACTGTACTGTAAAGGGAATCAAAGAGAATGCAAGTGAAAAAAGAGGAATAAATGGTTAACTCTATTGAATCTGAGAGCCACTGGCCGTTCAAATAAAGAGCGATTCCTTTGATATCTGAAGAAACTTTAAAATAAGATAATATATTATTCTGAACCGAATATTTGATGTCCAGGTAATTGGAAATGGAGTCTGGTTTGTGTTGGAGCCGCCCGGCATTCGTCAGTATTTCCCGGATGGAAAACGATCTGAAGTTATCCTCAAATGTCGTGTTAGAGATTCAAGTTTTTTATTGAGTTTAGTATACAATATGTTTCTCATAACGACGTGTACTCTCTATGCCGTCAAAACACGTAAAATACCAGAAAATTTCAACGAATCAAAATTCATTGGTTTTACAATGTACACCACCTGCATCATCTGGCTGGCCTTCGTGCCCATCTACTTCGGCACTGGCAATAGTTTCGAGGTACCTTCTCACTCTATCAATTTAATAAACTTATCAGGTTCACTTCAAAAATGAATTCTATCATTGCATCGATGAATAAGTAATAGGAAAAACATTGAGTCTCGCAATTAAATTGCTGTTGAGTTGTTGTGAAATGATTAGGAAAGGGAGAGCCAAGAGTACTGTTAGAATTGGTTGTAATGATCAGTTCAAAATGTAATCTTATGAAATGTAAACATGGCAATAATCTTGTTAGGTTTGATTGCACACACACTGCATACATAGTAAAGGACTCTCTCTCTCTCTCTCTCTCTCTCTCTCTCTCTCTCTCTCTCTCTCTCTCCCTCCCTCCCTCCCTCTCTCTCCCCTTCTATCCCATTATTCATTAAGTATATAAATATTTACGAAACAATTGTTTGATAACTAATTTTAAAATTTAATATAAAGGAAATATTTTTAAAAATTTATTTTTGAATTATATTTCATTTATTCGTTTCTCTAATTTATGTTTATGTTAACGAGTGATCAGTATTAGTCTGTAGATTAAAAGCGCGAAAACTTAATTTGGACACAGATTCACATATTTCTTATTATCGCAAAATATTTTACTATTTATTATTTGATTATTTGATTTAAATGTAAGATCTTTTATTTAGAAAGACCCAGAGTATAATGATCATTGATCATTCATATTTCTATTCTTTACTTGAAAGGCAAGTTAAATGATTATTATACCGGTGTTATAGGATACTCTGGGTTGAAAATGGAATATAAGATAAAACTAATTTTTTTTGCATTCAATCATACATTTACTCATTAAACACAGATTAGCTCTGATTACAAAATCTCTTATAAACTTCACTAAACTTTAGATGAATACAAAAATAGATTTCTTCTTGTGATTAGAAACGGCTGAAAGAGTCTGAGAATATTCTACAATCAATTCTATCTGCCATATAATAACACAGTATCTATTTCAACAAATTCTTAATTGAGCCAGTTAATGTACATTTAGCAATATTGTAGTTCATTGATCACATTTAGAATTTCATACTTAATATTGATTTGAATAGCATTTAATGATTTTGCAAAGAGTTCATCTGTAAAATGATATATTGGTTGTCCAAGGGTAGATATTCAGTATTATACAAAGAGCTCAGACATAAGTACAGTCTATCGATTAATTTGAAGGTATTATATATTTGAATAATAAATGAATAAATCCTTTTGTTATGTCTATTCGCGAACACGATCTCAACATTTAGAGACCTATTAATTATAGATGCAATCGATTGGACACACATTTACGATAATTTGTTACAATATGTCTATGCATTTGAAATTAATTTCTCTTCTCTTCTCTACTCTATAATACTTTGTGAAAAATTGGAGTAAAGCGTGTGTTTGAATCAAGCGCTCAATTATTGATTAGCCAGGAGAGTTTTGTATTCAAAAAAATCAATTTGAATGACCTTTTCTTTATTTTCTTTATTTAGTTGGTTATCGCACAGAGAGTTGGTTTAAAGTTAAAACATTGCTTTCTGTTCACTAGCTTTGGGAACGATTTTGAGGACTTCAGTCCGAATCTAACGAACCGTATAATAATTGTTTTCGTGTAAACTTTCTAAACCCAAAACTAAATGAACCCATGCCAGTTTTATTATAATCAATAGAGATAACTGTCTGAATCATCATTTCTTAAATTGATTCGTTCCTTGATTTTACAAATAAAACAATAAAATATTGTTTAAAATTTTTATTTTTTATTAAATGAGCTTAATTCAAAAGTTGTAGCCAACCAAGCTAAATTCATTCAAAAATCAATAGCTTTACTCTGTTATCTTTTGTATCTACAATTATGAATGGCCAATGTGGTTATAGCCAAAATACCCCTAGCTTTTTTAGCAGGAGCCATAACCCTCGGCCTTTTTGCCCCGTTTTAGGCGCCATTTTACCCACTATACCCCGCCCTAGGGGTTGAGCCGATAAATCCGAAATTTTATCTCACCCTATACTCCCTAGGTTTGCTGAGCTTGGCCATCCCTAATTTACAATCAATATTCATTGAGGAATTAAAATTAAAAAAATATTATTTTCAATGCAATTATTAATATATTATTTTTTGTTCTTTAGATTCTTATGATTTAAAAGTAAATAAGATATAAAAATAACAATCAATTTAGTCCTTCATGTAATTGAATTTTAATGATTGTTACAGTAATTCAAAGATTAGTCAGAAATTGTTTAAATAGCTTTGACTCAGATCTGAAGTCTATAGATGTGATTGTGTAGACAAATGAATGCGCTTTTCGACCCGAAATTGGAGTCGCAATCAATTTAGAGTAAAAGAGGAGAAAAAAAACTTTTAAATGAAAGAAGAGTTTGATTTAGATTTGTGGACAAACAAAAGCAAAGGAAATAACTTTACAAAACATTAGTCATTTCCTATTTTTGGGTTCCGTTTAACATAAGAAAAAATATAGAGAAATAGAGTACTGAATGGAGTCCATAGAGAAGAGACTGAATAGTGGAGTGCAGACGACAAACACACAAAAAATTAGGACATTTTTGTTTATGTCAACCAAAAACTATTTGAGTAAAACTTTTTCCACATATTATACATAAAAGTATTCAATTTCTTTCCTCTTTTCTCTGTCTTTCGTCTCTTTTTCTGTTGTGTTTGCTCTTTAATACTCTTCACTAAAAATATATTTTATATTCTTATATAAACTTCTATCGCATCCAAACATATGAACCAAACAGTAGTTTTATGTTCAATACAGGCGACAGAAAATACGACAATCCATTTGAAATATCGTTCCTATTTATTCACTTTTACATCCATTCCCATTCCTGTCCTCTTTTGACTGTCTCTATATTGTATTGATATATAAATTGTAGTCGGAGTCAGAAAAAAATTATAAATTGATTATTACTTCTACTTCTTCTCTCATTTCTCTCTACAGTCTATGTCATTATCTCTATCAGTGCTAACGTCAGACACATTAAAAATATTCTCATTTTGAATAAAAATATTTGCGACAAAACTAGTGCTCAAACTAGTGCTCACTCGAAGATAAAAATAAGTTGTAATAAGTTCTTATTTGATGTCATAATCAATTATGACATTACTTTGCTATCAGAATATTCTTATTCATAGAGTTTTTTCATTTAAGAGTTTACTTAAGGATTACATTCCTTTCGCTCTATTTTTTTCTTATTCTTAAATATCTTCTATAAGTCGTAATCAATGACATCAAAGAGAAAAAGAGAAAATTGAATCCTTCAGAAACATGGCTTCAGAAAAGGCACTGTTGATTGTTTGCCGATAGACTAGGGATGGTCATCAGGGAATGTGCCAGTATACTTTCTTCTAACCACATCTATTTTCAAAGCATTTCACTTTTTATATTAGAAGTCCAACTAATCTATAGTATTAATGCTTATCCGATGTATTGCCCAAAGAAAAGCTCAGAATATGTTTTCGTCAATTATTGGGTTTTTTGGTCAAATCATTACTGTTAGAAAAGTTTTTGGTGACAGCTCTATTTTATGCCATATATGATTTGAATTTTATATGGTTCAAAGTTTCAAGGTTACGTATAATATTAACCAGTGTACATGTTCTTGGTTTAATAGAATAGTGAATATTATTTCGAAATCAACTCTAATATGCATTTTATTCCAAATGCACTCCCCTTTCATTTTGTCCTCAACCCTGATGAAAGCACCAATGTCAATGCATACTGACCCATGCAAGCTTAACAGCTCATGTGATGCATAAGAACAAGAACTGAATGGACATAGAGTGAACTTCCAGTAGAAAAGATTGATTGGAAGATGAATTATATGATTTGCCAATTAAAATGACTGCCAGTCTCTGTCTGGCTATGACTTTCAAAAACATTACTTAAATAGCATTTTTGCTAATAATTAAATTAAGTAAAAAAACAGCTAAAGAGAAGAGAGAGTGAGTCTTGACATCAATTTATTGCGATTGAAAGCTAATTACGAGATTAAATGGATTTTTAAACATAAGTCTTATGCGAAGAGTTAAAAAATCAATGAAAAACAGAGAATAAGTTGTTTTTAATTTGAAGCACTCACTCGACTGACGCATACAATGCTTAGGAATAAAAATAGTGAATAAAAACACTACAAAAAAGACATATAATTCGGAAAATGCTATTAAAACCAAAAGAGAAAAACTTTTGGTTCAATACTTATTATAATCTTATTTTGTTTGTAATCGTAATTCTCTTCTTTCAAAATCTTTTACTCGACGTATAATTTAGATACAAATAACAACTCTATGCGTATCGATATCCCTGAGCGCATATGTGGCCCTATTCTGTCTATTTTCGCCCAAAATCTATATAATAATCTTCCACCCGGACAAAAATGTGAGAAAATTGACAATGAATAGTGCTACGTACAAGAAGGCACCCACAACCAGCACCACATGCCCCACTACTTCAGCTAATCATGGTAAATGACCTTTTTCATATTATATGACACAATCGCTTTTCCATACACTCTTTCCTTTATATTGAATGTATATATTTCTGATCACAAATCGATTTATTTTCCAATTTATATCTTCTCTCTGTCTTTAACTGTTATTCTACTCTTTTTCTGTACACTCTTTGCTCTCTTTCTCTAATAATATTCTTTCAATTTTTTTGTCTCTTTTTTATTCTTCTTTTACTTTCTGTTTCATCACTTCTTTCGTTTTAATCATTTATTTTCCTTTCTTTTGAGACTTTTGTTAATAACTTTTTATTTATTAATTTTTTCTCAATTATTGTCTGCTTTTTTGTTTGCGTTTTTCCATTGTATTGATAGTAAGAATCTCTAAAAAACAACTTTAATTTCCTTTTCTTTCATCGCTAACACAAAACACCTTTCATTTCATTCTCTATTCTCTATACTCTCATCTGATTTATATAATAACTAACAATAGTATGGATTGAATGCATTATTTTTATAGTATTTTATTTATATCTCTATATTATATGTTATATCAAAATATATGTATTGTTTGACTGAAAAGGCGGCACATCTATAGAACACGTCAAACTGACTGTCGCAGCACAGGGAGAGAAAGGAGACAAGAATATCCATCACCATCAGCACCTACTACAGCAACATCATCACATCCAACCACCGGTTCTGGAGGAAGAGGCAAAGGAAGATAGTTTGGCATCACTTTAATTGTGAAACTCTTTAATATTCATAATATTTCGTCGAATAGTTAGCCAACAAAATGACAAAAAGACTTTATTATTAAGTAAACAATTTTCTGTGCATTTTATTACTAAATATTATTATTACTATTATCTGAAGAAGACTTCGCTTTTATTCAAATTTGTGAACGCATTACCGATAAAAGAGGAAAACGAAAGTTTGGATAAAAAAGTGGTCTCAAGTCAAGCCCATTATCTTATATGGTATTATAGAAACCCATAACGAGCTTACAGTAAACTCTGATCTATAATACGGAAAATATATTTATTACATATAATGTGCCGTTAATTCAAATGCTAAGTCCAATAGAAGATAAAGAAGAAAAAACAGAAAATATAAGAAAAATTACTTCATTTCTCAACACATAATACAGTTAGTCGTGTCTATCGATTTCAAACTGAATGGACAATTAATTAGTGATCAATGAATTTTTCAAACAAATATGTATAAAGTGTTTAGTAATGTATATAAAATAAGATAATTAACAAATTTAATAGTTTTTAAACTAAATGTAATTAAGTTTTCAATCTATTTGTCTGAGAGCACAAAAGTTCCAAAAAAAATCTGTTATAAAAATACTGTAAATATGAATGTATTTAAAACAAAACAAAAAGTCTGTATAATTCGATCATTTGCTAAATTTTAGTATAAATTCATAATTAATGTACGATTAATATAAATATTGGAGAAGAGAATCGCCTAAAAGTGCCCAAACTTTCATTTGTATATAGAATTATATGACATGTACTCTATGTTCTCATATATTTCGTAAGGGGTAACCAGGTCAACAATGCCAGGGACAATATGTGGAGCAAATTTAGTGGTGATTTTTATGCTCTGCTTAAGTATTAACTATTGGCCAAAATAATATCAATACTAAGAGTCAATCTTTGATCGAATTTGACCAAGTTTAGCCAATCAGGCTGAATTTATGATTAACTTAATTAAAATTATTCGAATATAGGGTGGCTTTATCGCCTTAGCCAAATGCCAGGGTGGGTTTTGTCAATTTCCAAGAGCCAGGGGTGTTTTGGGATTGACATCTGGTTATCTTATGTTTTTGTTAATTCATTTGTGCACTCAATCTATTTGTGAGACTATTCTAAGAATGAAATTTCTATTGTCTTTCAGCAATGTTTGTATAAATAGATTACTTCTGTGAACATAAATGAGAATAAATTAATGATTAATATTAATAATTGAGAGCAAGAATATTCTTTGAATAGCCTTCAGATAGTTTGTGGTCTCAAATCGCAACTCAGAGATAATTCTGTACAATATGTGAACAATTGTTTATAAATTTGAACTAATCATCAGAAAGTAAATTAAGTCATCAAAAGAAGAAAACTTCTTAATAGTCATAGAAATGTAATTGTTTTCAATCAACAAAACTATATATAATATATAACTCAGTATTATGTTTGGCGAACACAAACTCTTGTACAGTAAGTAAAGTAAAAAACTATATAATAATATATAAATAATATAAAGTGAATAACTTTACAGCACTTGATAGGACCAAGAAATACAATATAATTATAGCCAAAAGTAAAGAACACAACAAAAACACATTAAACAAGAAAACGATTTATTAAAGCATTAAAGGCTCTCAACATTAATAGAGACAAAATGCTTATGTAAACAAAGGTAAAGAAGAGGAGAAAACAGCACTTCTTCAGCCAAATTGAACCTAAAATTTTTTGCTCACATTAATTGTCTTATTTCTCTTCAGTTTTTATCTATTGTTCTCTTCATTCTCTCCATATATTTCTTTTCTTCTTATTCTTATAAGACTTGAGAAAAATGTATTGCTATATGTGATACACGCAGACAGACTAACTCCTCTCTCTCTCTCCCTCTCTCTCTCTCTCTCTCTCTCTCTCTCTCTCTCCTTCCCTCCCTCTCTCCTTTTCCCTGTGTGTTGGCTCACTTTATTGATCTTTTTTCATGCAATCCCATTGAAAATGTACTGCCAGTAAATGGGGGCTCAAATACTGAGCGATACATTTCATCGGGAATAAAAATGATCAAAAAAGTTGTGCACTTTATTAATGTTCACTTCTTTTAGTAGATCTAACACTACTTTATCGGTTAAATATTTAACGCCATCTTCTCTTTAGATCGGTATTAAATTTAGTGATAATTAGACACAAAGAATGTCATAATCTCTAAACGGAAGACAACTTTCTTTTTCGCTGCACTTCATTATAATTATATCAAATGAACTGAATGTTTGATATTTTGTAAAACTAAACAAAAGTTATAATTAATTTACTTTTAAAGTAATGTTATCTCATATATAAAGGAAAATAATATTATGTTTTTCTGACATTTATTTGTTCTTTTTCTGTGATATTATATTATATATAAAGAAAAAAAATCATTTGAAATGCGATTGAATTAGTTTTTGATTTCATGTATAGAATTCAATCAAAAGAAAGAAAATGTTATCCAAAACAAAAAACAATACAAAAAATAAGATGAAATGAAACAAAACTTTAGGTGAAATCTAATAAAATAATTATTACTCAAATTCGCTGTTTTTTCTTTGAAAATGTATTCTTTGATTGAATAGAAAAGAAAGTTATTTTTTGAATAACTTTTACAATTTGTCTGATATAATGAACTAAAAAAAAAGACAAAGAATAGAAAGAATATTATCTTCTGTTCCGACAAAAACAAAAATAATTTGTTGATTCAATTGGTTGAGTCGTCTGAAAGAAAAATATATTAATTTATAGAATAAAAAATCATTAAAAGGGATGATTGAAAGTGAAAGCAAAGATAAATTGAGAGTTCTTTCGATTTTTTTCATTACTTAGTATTAGATATGATTAACAGAACTGCAAATAATAAGTTTGTCTAAAGTTAACCTCAAGGGGTAATACACTGGCGGTTAGTATAGCATAGAATATAATGCAAAGAAAATGAAGAAAACGGATAACAAATGTTCTCTAAGTTAATGTACTTTTCGTTTGCCTGTCATAACAGTTACCATTTGTTTGAGTCTTCAATTTCTGATCAGTAGATGAAGAAGAAAGAGAAGAAAAATTGAAGAAAATTGAGTAGAGGTCAATATATCTGTCTCTGACAGAAGGAGATGAGTTTTCAGTGAACTAACACAATAGTTAACTGTTTGTCGAAAATTTTGAATACTTATCAAAAAGTAATTTCTTATCGATTTTTCATTTTTTTTCTGTTTTGTTTTGTATATATATATCAAAGAATAATATTTCTGCAAACGTAGAGACAGTTTAATAATAGATAAACCGAAAGGAAAAGTGTCAGCACTTGAATGCAAGTCAATGATAGAAATAATATTGTGATGTCTTCTCATATGTTTTGCCCTTATTTTCTTCCACAACAGTCCTTCTGAAGAGCATGTGATGTCTGTGTGATTGACGTTAAGATCCAAATAGTTTTTCGATTCACACATGCAGTACATTCCCATCCATTGCTCTCTACTGTCGTCTGCCATCACTTGGTCTCTCTATTCGGTTGATTCACTCCTTTCTCATTCAGATTCCTTGATATTGTTTGTGCGCAACAAATAAGATATAATTACATATCATATGATTTGCTTTCCACAAAAAATAGAGTAAATCAGTGAACAAAAGGTGCGATCGATTTGTAGATCTATTGAACGCATACTTTAAATGACAAACTCTACTGAATCGTCCATAAAATGATTCTGGATTTATTTGATTGTCTGTAATGCTATAGAGAGCACAGGTATGGTATTGGAAGCCAACAATGATTTTATCTGAATTACGTGAACAGAACTTCTAATATATTATCGATTTATCTGTTTTTCTTATCCTCTTATATATCAAATAGATATACGTCTTATAAGACTTTTTTCAAACAATTGATTTTAGACTCACTTTTTGTGTTCAAAATGACTATACGAATGACTGACATTGGCTTTTGTCGTTTAAAAAGTATCGTTTCTTACTTATAGGCAAACGTAAGTTATATATAATGGCAGGGTCAAATTGTTTCTTGGTTTTTCAATTGCAAGACAAATATAACCTCTTTTAAGTTTTTCCACTTATTCTGGGTTAAATTCAATGAATTCTTATTATATTTGATGATAGTCTGAATGAATAGCTTTTTAGCCGAACTCAATCATTGATGGATTTGACAGGAATTTTGATGATTGGACTCAAAATATTTTATATGAAGTTTCAAATGAAAGTCTCGATAAAATGATTAAATACTGAGCTCATCCACCAAACCTTATTTCATTTCTGATATAATCAACTATCATATGTTTCTATCTTGTTTAAGATACATTATAATTAGGGTGTGCAAGGGGGTATAGTTTAGAGGGCGTAATCGTGTGGTTTTCGGCCATTTCTACTAATGGTCTGAATTTAAATATCAAAAGATTCATAAAATTGAATAAAAATATTCACAATTTATGTCATTGAGAAATAATATATTAATTATGAATTCTAATAATCTTAAATAACATGAGTCTGATTGATAAGCAGGCTAGAATATTTGTAGAAATAAGACCCGTATACGTTAGATGACATTTCTATATATATTTACAATTAGTATTAAAATAAGCCGAATATTAATTTACAATCACTTTATGTGCTATGAGTTTACAAATTCAGAGCACAAACACATGAGATTGCACTACATATTAATAAGGATGATCAAGGAGATATAGAAAAATTATCTGAGATCGAAACAATGTACTTTAAAGTTTTCGGTGCGACCCAAAAGTTTAATTAGGGTCAAATCAGTCAGTTTGCAACATCTCATCTCAACATTTCAATATGTTTGGGACTATGAGGAGCACATCCCTCTTACACACCCCTCTTGCACATCCCTATTATTAATGCCAGTGTTTCATAAAAATGAACACATAATTAGTTGATATTATTTTAATGAATAATTATAACCTTTTCGTATCGGATTAGTTGTACTCATATTTATTTCAAGACCAAAAATATGCCAAAAATTATATGAAAAATAAATATCAATTATTATTTGTGAAAGTTGTGCTTCTTTTCTGTATCTGATCAAAAAGCAGTGCAGGTCAATTGAATATAAGTTTTCAATAGTTTACAAAAATGATCTCTAAATTCATAATTTATTAGTTTTACCAATACTTTGACAGTGCAAAGGTTAAAGAGTATATGACCCTGACAACATATCCATAATTTGAAGGCCTCTGAATTTTTGTTTTATATTTGAGCGGACGATAAAAAAAATAAAAATTCTTGTCATTCATAGAAAATTTTTGGAGCTTTTGGAGAATTAATTTGAAATTAATATTCAAAACATTTGCTTTTGATTAGTCAAACGAGTCAAACATGAATGAAGGTGTGGCTCTATCATCACCATGCACAGTTTAATTATGATGTAAAGATCAGGTTTTGATATTCAAATCAACAAAAGTATTGCCGATATTGTAATGTTAAAGATTCGACCGAATAGTAAGTAGTTATGAATTAAATCTTAAATATAATCAAAAACATTTGAATTATCGATAGATTACAACATTTGAAGCTTAGATTCGATTTTATAATTCAATTAATTGTTTGAAAATATAAATGGTTTGACTTTTTTTTAGAGTTTCAATACAATTGGTTAGACTTATTGTATTCAATGAAAATGCAAAGAACATAATTCATCCTGCTTAACATTGCTGCATTTCATAAAAACAGAGATGCGGAAGGCAGGCCGTATATGGGGTAGATATTGGTAGGGGGTAAAATTGTGGATTTTGTCTGAAACCCTATGGGGCATTTTTTGAAGAATTTTTTCGAGCATAGGGTCCAAAATGGTATCAAAAATGATGTCAAACCGGTTTTTGCTAAAATCGACCCAATTTAGCCATTTTAGACAAAAATATTGTCAAATTGATCCACGTATAATTTGACCGGCGTCATTTTTTGTCAGAATTTTGACGAAAAGTGCAAAAGAGTTCGTCTTGTGGGCCGAAAGGCATGAGGGCTATTTTTGCTCATCATGGGCCATCATGGGAGCTTTTGGGGATTATACCCTCTTCCGCATCGCTGCATAAAAAGTAGCAGAAAAAAGTAAAGTATTTTATATAAAGATTATTTGTATTCATATGAAAGTAGATCTCATTCTTTAAATATTGAGATAAAAGTATTTTCACTCAATTTGAAAGACAGGAGTTTTTTTTGAAGAAAGTATCTCTTATTTCACATTCAGTTTTGTGAATAATATTATTTAACAATAGAAATGAATATTTTTTCGCTCAAATGGTTAGAAATAGATATAAAATATAATAACATTTAATATAATAATAATTTTCTTCTCTTTAATTCACCCAAAGATTTATTCGTTGCTTATAAACAGAATATAATAATGATTTCAGAATTTCAATAAGAATTTAAGGAAAACTTTATATTCATATTCTGTTCATATATTTCTTTTGTGTTTTTTTTCTTAGGATTTGCTTTTATTATTGAATTTTATTAATATTTTATTTATTTTCTTGAATTCACAATTCATTACTCATTTCATTCATAATCTTTTGCTTTATTTGACATTTAAAGAGAAATATTACCTAAAATTTGTTAAGAATTTATTTTTAGAAAAAAAATCTATTAAATCTAAAATAATTAAAATTGTATACAATACTAACGATCTGACAAACAATGTTGAATTGTTTTAACACAAATACATTGAAAACTAATAATAAATCGAATGACAAAAAAATTAGTTTTTTATAAGGAATGAAAGTTTAAGCTTAAGCCGGATTATTCTCGATATCTATACTAAAAGTATGGATTAAGTAAACAAACATTATGTCTCTCTCTCTCTCTCTCTCTCTCTCTCTCTCTCTCTCTCTCTCTCTCTCTCTCTCTCCAAAAAACAAAAGTTTAGCTTAGAAAACATTGTCTTATATTTTATCTTAAGTTCAATTATTGATAAGTTTAAAGTTTTTATTATGTTTGGGATTTGAACTAAAATACGTTAGAATTTTCTTATCATTGAATAATCCATACGATATGAAAGACAACAAAATTACTTTCAAATATTTACTTTCTGTTTTGAGATGTTTTCTCATTTTGTTATTAACGAAGAGTTGTTTTATAAGCAATATATCAAATGTTTTTAATTGAATTAATCGCAACAAGTTTTCGAGAGATCCTCTCAGTCTGTGACCAAACAATTGCCATTCAATTGTAAGGATTTAGCAGAAGATGAAAAAAAAACAGGGCTTTCGAGTGTTTTTGCTCTGTTGTCCACACCTTTGATATAAGTTTTGAATTTTGACCTTATTTTGAGATATTTTAGACAAGATTTTATTGAAAATTAATTCATCTAGGTGAGTGTGAAAACTAACCTGTGTTTACATTTACTATAGCTTTGTTTGACAAAACTCAAGAGTTGGTTGCATTGATTGGATAAATCTGTGAATTCAAATATAAGTCTTATTCTTATAGTATTAGTCTTCAAGTGAATGAATAATGAAATTCTTCACTCGGACTCAAACTTTACGATAATTGGCATTTCAATTGTCTTCTTCGATATTGTTCAGTTCAGTTCACTTATAAAGACTGCCTTTCTCCAAATGTCAAATCAAATAACTTACAAATCGATGGAAACAAATCAATAAAAAAATTAATGCACTTATCGTTTGCCTTAAATTTATTCGACACTAAAATTCTGCTATTTTTACAAAACAGTTCAGTTATTTGTTAAACGAAATGAACGAAACTTTAGTTGAATATTGAAGTAAACAATAATTTTATTTTTTCAGGTTATTATTAATAAGTCTATTGTTTGCGCAATCAGTGCAGTGACAAAGACCTCGTTTTTTAGTACTTCTAGAGCCGGAACAGTACTCATCCAACTGACAGATTGTGTCGCAATAGTCATCCAAATCATTTTCATTTACGGCTGACTTTTCCATAGCCTCCATCTCTGCCTCTAATTTCTGAAAGTCTTGTTTTGTGTAGAAATCTGTTTAATAAACAGAATTCGTAAACAGTTTCATAATAATAGCGAATAATTAATAAAATATGTAAAGAATTCTTACATTTCTTGTATAACTTGATGCCGACACTAGAAAAGGATCGTATGATCAAAACTAAACCGAAACCAATTACTAAAAGTAGAATAATTTTTGACATTTTATTTGCAAAAATTCAAAACTCATTCATTGCTTTAAAAAATTTCTTTTGTCCGTAGTTTTTGTTTGAAGAAAATGCGAACAAATATCGATTTTCTCAGTGAATGTAAAGAAACATTTTTCCCATTATTTTAATATTTTTTATTCGGAATAATAAAAATTTTATATATAGTATAAAAGTATATTAAAGTCGATTCTAATATATTATTTGATATATCATTCGTAATATATATAAATATAAGAATATTCTTGTTTTTAAAGCGAGAATAGAATATGTGATCAAAGCTATGATATTTGACTTATGTATTCGGGACAACCCCAGGGTATTGTCTAAACATATTCAATGGCACCTCAAAATTCACAAATTACCCATTTGATATTTTGCTCCAGGACACCACAAATCCTGATCGTAAACATATCCCAGAACATTGAAATTCAGAATTTTGTGTTAACATGAGCTCAAAAATCAGGTAAATTTTGCTGAATTCCAGCTCAAAAGACTTAAAATAATGATTTTGTTTTTCTCAATCATCTAGGTCTCTCATTTAGCTCTTATACCTGTGCACTCTTTAGCCCTTCATCTCTATTCGTCGTTATCTTTACTACCGTATTCCCGCACATACAGCGGCATGCCGTTCTAAGTGAATCCTACCAGTTTCTCAAAAAAGGCTACCTGGTAGCTACTGGCATGCCGGTATAAAGTGAATCACAAAATTTTATGGAATTTCAGGTT
>JAQIWA010001064.1:0-21577 GCA_034693305.1 Eueremaeus valkanovi
ACTAAACTATTATTTGATGTTTATATGACTTAATAAGAGATTATTTCTCAAAATCCGATCAAAAAGATTAAAAATTGTTAGAAGTATTTTAATCCGCTTAATGATTCAGTACCATTCACACACTTTAATTTTTGTCTGTACACAGTAATAGACTAAATGTATACAATTATTTGTAAATACGGATAAAAAAAATATGAAATAAAAGGGACAGGCACATTCTACAATTTAGCCCTATTCATTTGATTTGTTAATAAATACCTTTGCCAAATAAATTCTTTAATTCAGCTTCCTATCCACCTTTTTTAATATAAGTTAAACATACTTGTTCATATTTCAATTTTCTATTTTTTTAATTAAGTTTAACCAAAATATCTGTCGGTTTAGATATCAAACATTGATAACATTATCGCATAAAATAACATAACATTTTCGAGCACCAAACCCTTTAGGAAGACACTACCTGGCCTCTGGGGTACACTACCGGCAGTGTTTTTACCTTGAAGTGTCGGTGGAGTAAATGATACGTGTCTGAGACTTTAGAGAACAGGTGTCGGGCCCATCGCAACTAACAAATCTCGGCCCACCGGGTCAAGGGCTCGAACTCCAGCTCAGAGTAGTGGGCTCTAACCAGTTAGCTATTGAGGCGCCACTTAAAATATATATTGCATTTGCAATAGAATAACAGTTAATTCAGAAATAACAAAGCTAGGCCAGTCTTTTTTCAAATGCCTGGGCCAGTGTATATCAATCTTCGGACTACTTTACTCGTAACCTGAAACCCCTCGAGAGGTCACTTATTGTTTAGCATTGGTAATATTTGAGCTCGATTTCCTTCATCTAGTTCTATATACTGTATGACTAAAATAAACCTGGTTAACTGTTTCTGAATTTAATGTCCAAACTCTATAATACAATATTCATATTCAGTATAAGAGAGAAATTCTTTCGAATCCGTACTTACAATCATTTGGAGTCATATTAATCGCATTCCTATTCTTCAATGGCTGTAGACTTTGGTTGTGATAAAGCCGTGAATTCTTCTCGAAATCATCGCTTCTATTGTCCTCTTGTTTACTATAGTCAGCGATTGTGTACCTATTATTGGCACCGAAGCTATTGTTATGGAAGTTGTGGTCACCAACTGATGGATCAATTTGTGCCACTGGCGTATGCCTTCCGCTCTTAACCACAACAGTGCTATCATTTTGTTGTCCACTCTCTTCTAGTGATGTGACGGTGCCGTTGACCATATGTGTCGGTTCAATGCCTACTTTCACGTATTTTGTCACTATATTCAGTCAAATATAGAAACATAGTATAAGAATGAGGAGAGAGAGAGAGAGAGAGAGAGAGAGAGAGAGAGAGAGAGAGAGAGAGAGACTAATAGAAATCAACATTAACTCAATTAAGAAGAAGAGAGGAATAAGTGTTCATTGTTTGCATGCGTTCAATGGTTTTGTGCACAAATAATACACTTGAGATCGATATCTATTCGAAAGTGCAATTATTTAGTGTTAACAACATTTTTTGACTGCTTTTACCGCCTGTTACAATGAATATGTGAACGATTTGTAAATTGAATACAAATTTTATTATTAATTGAAATTTAAATTTTATTTTCGATATGAAGTCCCCCATTATAGTAAATGATTTCAATTATAATTAGCTCAAATCTAATTGAACAATTAAAATTGTCAAGAGCATTTCCAACAGAAGCAGAATTTTTTAATGAAATATTTATATTTAAAAATGATTTAAACAATACAATAAGGTATATAAATAAAATTGACAAGCTATTATTTGTGTCCTCGCATTTGATATCAAACTGTGTCTTAAACACTACAAGAATTAAATTTGATAATGTTTTGCAGCACTGAATGTCTGCGCAATCATTGTTCACCTTGGACTACAGAGTATACTTTGCCTCTGAACTGCTTGAGCCGAATGATTGCTGAATAGTAGGAAAGAGCGACCGCTTATGAAATGTTGTTTTCTTTGTGTCGCTATTAAGAGCAGAACATTTCTTGAGATGTCAAGGATTACATAACTATTTCATAATTCAAATAAATTGTCAAATTGTCAAACATGTTTAATAGAGAAATCCCAGTTCTGTTTTAAATTCAAATTACACCCATTTTTCGAATATTAACAAAATTGAATGATCTGGCTATGACCAAGGCATTTCCATTAAATTTGAGAACACACTTGTTCTCATGTGCCGTCACTTACAGTGTTTTCCTAAAAATATATTGTTCAACAATAATCGGTATGTCTAATGAAGTAGTTCTCATGTTGGCTCGGCTCAATTTGAAAATAATTAAAGCCAATCGAATTCAAATTATTTTTATATAAAAATGTTGATTAAATAGAATTTAATGTATTAACTCAATTAATTGTGCACCATGCTGAGTTTAGTATTTGAGAAAATCTTTGTACAAGCTTTAAGTCAAGTAATGATCGATTAATAGCTTATTTAAAGGTTTTATTTATTTTAAGTATTGATTCCAATAAATCAATGATTTATTTGTTATTTGTTTTAATGTAAAAATTTTGGAAAAATAAATGAGATTTGAGTGAGAATTGCATTTCAGATATGTTTGTATTTTATGATATGCAAGGGAGGGCGTGCAGACAGCATAAGTGAAAAAATAGTGCCCTTTTCGCTGAATTTTCGAGCCCTTACCTGTTTGTTGTAAATTGAGGGTCAAATCCAGTAAATTTAAGATTGAGCTCGATTTTGGAAATGAATTTCAAGATAACCCTGATAATGTAAACTTGCACATCACTATTTGCATTAATACAGTATAAATGTCTTATAGGAGTAGTGTTTGGCGATTCTCTTGATTGTAATGTTTGCCTAAACCTCTTGGCGTAAATCACATCTATTATTGATATGCTATCGAAAAGAGAGAGAACAGAGTCTTACGCATGACTTAACCCAACGTTAGATATATTACTATTTATAAGACTCTTATACAGAATGAGAACAGAAATTGCAAAACTATTCAAAGTTAATGTCTCCCAACTATTAAATTATAAACCCCCTAAGTTTTGACAAGGCGAGGGCACCCACACCAAAATCAGCCCTACAGAGCAACCCTTCACAAAATAACTTTAGAATCGCAGGGATTCAATACCTGGTCAAGAATTTATTAGTGATTTTGTCGAATAAAAATATAGGTAATCTGGAAAGGTTGAGCAAGATCAGATTATTATTTTGAGGACCAAATACAATAAAATAATTTGAATTCTTTTAATCCTCTGTAGAATTAGAATATTTATTATAATTCATATATTTTGTCGGAAAAGATAACAAGAAATGAAAAAATCATTATATGATCTCTTCATAGAATTAAAGCATAAATTATTCGTTTAATTAAAATAATAAAACAAAAAATATAAATAATAATAAATTCTATAAAAATTTAATATTGAATTGAATAATAAATATTAACATAATATTTAAATAATAGAAATTCCGATTCATTTGGAGTTTGAATGAGGAAAATGAGAATTGAATTATAGATTTAATGTGAGAACAAACTTAACGGATATAAACATTAACGTGAATAAGAAATCACGCAATCATTTCAATTATTTCCTGTATTTGTATTTATATTTCTGCAAAAACAGAAAATTTGTGAAAATCTCTAATATTAAGAGATTGTCTCAACAGCTCCTAAAAGAAATACATTTTGAAAGAAATGCTACTGTATTTGCTAGTACAGTATCATTTTGGATAACACTGCTTACAGGGCAACAACAATGGGATTCACTTTCAAAAAAAAGAGCAAAAAATTTAAATAATTTTTCAATATATTTGCGATTCTGTTCACTCCTTTGTTTTGAAACATTTTTATTGCAAATAAATTATTCTTAAGTCAAAAGAATAAGAAAAGCGAAAAATAAGAATCTAATCATTTAAGGGTAGAAAACAAATGTTTGCAAACGTCTAGACTTTAATCTCTGCTCTTTTGTATTCAAACGAAGAGAAAGCTATATTCATGTAATCTATTAACGCAAGAAAAAAGTATTGAATTATTACTTCTTTTCTTAACATAAGATTTAATATAAGACTAGAAAATGAATTAAATTTAGCAAAACTTTCATTTCACGAATTCTTCTTTAATTTATTTTTAGCTTTCAATCTAATTATACAAATTTGTGGTGAATTCTCGATTCGATTCCTGTTTAACAATATATTTCTGTTTTGACTCTATTCATGAATAATTCCAATTTAACCCTAATTACAAACAAATAAAAACATTTTAAGCAATAAAATTTAGTTAATTGAAAATATCATTTGTACTGGCTTATAGAATCATGTCACCACTCTCTTAGAATCCAGTGAACAATGTGAATGAAAATATTAGAATTTAGAAATTCAATGCACTTTATTGTTGTCTAAATATATATTTTTAAAAGCAATCCATAACTGAAAATAGTTTAGTCGTCAGACATATTGTTTATAAATCAGTTGTATTTTTTCGACAAAATATAGATATAATAAATGACTTGTATTGTTAAGTATCGTATAGACTGTCTGAATGGTATATACAGTATATAATATTCTGAGTTATTTTTTTTTGTTAACTTTCTATTTTTTTTACTTTCATATCATTAGTTTTAGTTGACTTTCAAAACGAGAGGTTTTCCTTTCTATCATACAGTCTGAGAGACTATGAGATGCGTTCAGAACGATATCATTGGATCAAATAGTTCTCAATTTATAACTTTATATTTATATACTGTATATACTGTACGCACAAAGAAAAATGTTCGCTCTATTAAGCGCAAGAATCCATAGACTTTGTCCATATTTATAGCATACAATGAATTCAATGCGAATGAGTTAAAAGTTTTTATAAATTTTTATTTATTTTCTGCGAAATAAATATTATGATAAGTTGAGAAACAATTAAATATTGAATGAGTGAACTGGCCCAGTATAAATTATATAGAATACAATGTTGATTCCTCAGACCTTTGGCACAAATAAGTTTTGATTCTCATTTGCCGTTGTTTTAAAAAATCATTAGACTCTATGTTATAATGGTTTCTAAAAATACATGCATTGGCTGACGGATAACATTTTAGATTTTATTTATTTATTTTTTAAGCAGTACAGAAAACTGTCCATAAATTCACACTTGCTATATTTTCACAATTCCATCATTTCACACTGATTGTGATCCCCGAAATTGGGACCAAAGTTAAAGTATAGGACTAATTTCACCTTTCTATATTTTTACTTTCACACGAGTTTAGATCCAGATTACATACAGTTATAATAGCAAGCACATTCTATAATTTCACATTTGAACGTCTGATCTGAAACATTTGCTGAAATGTGAATAATTCTCTTTGAATGCAGTTATTTTCAAATTAATTTATAGCAAATTATGTATAAAGTTATTAAATTTGATTTAATTCCAAACCTTCATCGGATAAAGTTTATCCGATAAACCAAGTTTAAACTATGTTCTTGACCTTTTTTCATCTTCAAATGTGCGCTTTGTGTCTAAAATTATGCTAACTGGCCATTTTATTTTTCTATATTTTCACATTCTCTAATTTCACCTAGCAAAAAATCCAGTCCCAAAATGTGAGTTTATGGAGAGTTCACTGCAGCAGAAATCAATTGAAAGATCTGATCTTAAAAGGGATAATATTCTTCAAAATTCAACATTAAAAGTGTACTGGATGACTTCATATATTTGAGTGCATTTCATTGAATAGATTAAGTTTAACCTAATCTTCAAACTTATGTTTAAAATACGAAATAAAATCCAAAGTAAACTCGATTTTAGGAAAATTGAATGAAAATCTTTCATTGAATATGAGTTTAAATAAGAGCTCAAGAATTTTAAAATTCAACCTTACTGATTTGATGGATAATTTAATAAAGACTGGTTATATATGCATAATGTGGACAAGTTAATATTTCAGTTTTGTTTTAAGTTGTTAAAGTCTCAGCAATTAGGTAAAGATTGCAGCCAGCGCATTTAAATGTTAAATAGATTAATAGAATGATTAATACTGTATAAACTCATAGTTTATGATCCAGCTTCGCCCCCTTTTAACACAAACATTAGGTTGTTTAATTGAAGAATCGAGTGTGCAATTAATTGATTAAGGATTTATGCTTGTCCATATCATAGGTAGAATACAGACTGGATTATTATCCACATCAAATTAGAGTTAACTAAACATTTTAATTAAGTATTTACATAATTAATAATATATTTTCATATTTTTTGCATTCATATGATTTTTAATTTTAAAAATTAATATTTAAACGATTGAAGAAATCAATAAAAATAATTTATTTTGAAAAATAATAAATATTTAGTAAAATTGTTTTTATGCAATAATTAATTTAACTTTTGATTGATTGATAAAAATAAAATATTTGTCTAAACATAATATACACTAAAATACAAAGCCGTTTATATGGTATAAAACTGAGTGAAATTCTTTTGAATTATTGAATAGTATTTTATATCATTCGGTAGAATAAACTTAAATAATAGAAAATTCCGGCAAAAAATTCTTTGGTTTGAAGAGAAAAAGAATAATTTTCTAAACAATAAAAAATAAAATTTTGTTCAGTTCTGGAAATACTTTTTTTTTGAACAAAAACTGCTCAAAACGAGATTCAATGTGCGGTTAAATTCTTTTGTTATTTTATATAAATTTAGTCAAAGTCTTGATTTTTCAAAATAAAAATTAATTATAATCTTAAAATTGTTTATTCTAAATCTTTCAGCTTGCTAATTTAATAGAATAATCTGATTCAAGCTCAGCAAACAATATTTGGAAGATTTTAAATTCAAAAATTCAGTCAAAGTGAATATTTGAAGTGAATATAAATATTTGAGTTCTCATAAAAGAATTAATGAATAAATTTGAGATAATTAGAGCCGAAGTTATGTCTCATTCAATAAAGCATTTGATTCGGAAACTGATTAGCAAAACGAAAAGAAAATCTTCTTATAGTCGATCGGATAGACTGGAAACGAGTTTGTTATTCAATAAGCAGATGAAAAAACCAATAATAAGAGAACCAGACCATACATATTGAATAATTAAAACTGAAGAGCACTTAATGCCTAAAAATGTTGAGCACATCCAAAGTGATTACATATTTCATAGAATATATTTTTGTTGATTATATTAACCAAAAACTAAATAGTATTCAACAGAGATGGCCATCAGTTGAGATCAAAAATTAATTGCCGACAAACTTAACCCTAAAGTATATAAAGTTGTGGTCAAAGACTTGCAAAGTTTGATAATCTCCAAAAACTACAGAGAATTTATTCCAGCAAATATCAATCTACTGTACAAGGACGACTTGTACTTTTGAAAGTATCTCAATAGAGTCAAAAGTGAATTATCAAGAATCTTAAAGAATTTTGAAGTCACTGAATGTTTGTCCGACTTTTCGTTATTAATTGATTTTGTTTTGACTTTATTTTACTATTTTAGAGATTATTATAATTAATGGAAAGAAATTATTCATAAACTAAATGGTTTATACAATCGTTTTATCTATTATATCGTCTATAGACTACAGTATACTGTTGTCTATTATCGAGTAATTAAATTTATTTGTGTCTCTGCTTTGGACTAATGTACACGAAATCAGATGCTATTCATATGTATTTATATGAATATGAATACAGGAGTGGAGTTCTGGTGCACAACATCTTTATTCAATTAAACTAATAGAGAGAGACAGACAGGGATTGAAGTGCAGACAAATGAGAGCACATCAGAAGAGACTATCATTAAATCCAATCACAACAACCTATCATTAGCTCCAACTGAACGCAAATACATATAAAACTCGGGTAAAGAAAGTATTGCTATTTTTCTTATATAGATTTCGTTCATATTCTCTATATTACTAACTCTGGTATTAAATTCCGTTACAAAACAACTCAATTAGAATTCACTTAACCCTCCGTTTGTACCGCTTTTTACATTAAAAATCGTGTATTGTGGCTTATTATTTTGCCATAATTTCATTGGCTGATAGAAAAGAGGAGTCTCATCTCAATGATAAATAAGTTACGTGATGTGTATAGTGGCTGATAATTTCTTACACTAAAATATACTGATAACGCAAATAATTCAGCCACAATACACACGGCAAAACTTTTTTCATTCATAAACAAAGGTGTGCCTTATTTCTTATCGGACACGACTTACTATTATTGCAGTGAAACCAACTTCACTGTGAATGCACTAAAATATACTGCAAAAAAATAAATAACTTGATGTGACTTGTGGCTGATTTTTTAACATTTTTATAAATATTTAATTAATTATAAATATTTAAAATTTATTTTTTATACTAAAATTCAAATTATAATGTGGCCGAGGCATTCCTAAAATTTATTTGAGTTTTAATTGGTAGTTTTTATTCAAATTAACTTTAAACATGCTCTGGCGAATTAATCCGCCATAGTACGAACCGAGGGTTAAAGAATAATTTGATCGCAAAATATATAAAGTTATAAATCGAGTCTCAAATGACATACAACACTATTGACTGCTAACTCGATTGAGTCATTGAGTTCATTGCATTTTTCGCATTTTTTTTCTTTTTTCTTTATTTGACGCAAAATCTCATATATTTTACTGTTTTATTATTATCCGAACCAAATAGAAGGTCAGATGTGGTCAACAGATTGAATGATTGATTTGCGCACAAAAATAATCTTTTAATTTCCAAATCAATTAATTTCATTGGATTAATCAAAATTCCAACCCGGCCTTTATAAATGCCGCCTGGGGCACTCAAAGAATTTCATTAAATGCGTTGGTCCAGGTTTGTTAAACATATTTCAATTTGGTCTTCAATTCTTTAAAGCCTGAGTCAAATATAATTAAATACTCAAATACTTCGAAATCAAATAATCATTTTAGTGCCAAATATTTTCTTAAGATATGACTGAGTATTTCAGACTCAACTAAACAGTGAATTCTTTAGAAAAATTTTAATTAGTCTCAAGTTATTTGAAAAAAGTGCATAAAATATCCTCCAATTGAGCAAACATTATGAAAACATATCATATGATTCATTGATTATAAATTTGAAAATTTTAGAAAAAAAATGTTCAATGATTTGAATTTTATCCATATTTTGCATATATTTTGATATTCACTAAAAAATTTGCAAAAACATAAAAATGTGAGTTATGTTAAAATTTGCGCATTTCTACACAAATAGTGGTCTTATAGACCATTTGGGAATTTTACAGAGAATTGAGACAAAAATCCGTAACTGTAAGCAAAAATATATAGTTTTATAGCTTACAAATGATTCCTCGCTTTCCTCTCATTCCTTGCAAAAGTGAGCCAACTTATCTATGATTTTATTAATTAATTCATAATTTCATAACACATGTGAGTCTAATATAGAGAGAATGAAAGATAACTCGAATTTTTTATACGTTATATAATGTGTATTTGATTTGCATATTAGCTCAGCTGATATACACTATTATTATTATTATTATTATTCTTATATAAAATAAATTTCAGTGAAAATTATTGCATATCTCGAGTGATTTGCAGTCAATTCTGTGATGTCTTAAGTGTATGTGATATGAAGTGAACGATAGGAGGAATGACATCAAATACTGGTATGAAATTCGTTTTTTTCTCTTATATCAAAAATAAGTATTCAAATGAATATTTACACAATTTATATAATGAATGGATTTTCAATTTATCATATTTTTCAAGAGATTTAATTCTTTTGTGTAATTTATAAAAAAATATACGACACGAGTAGATGGTATTGAAATTACACTAAAAAATATATCATACAAGCAGAACAATACTAATAAAATTGATCTTGGGCAAATTGTTATTCACAAAATCCTTTATTCAATTCATATTCAGGATATTTTTTAAGCCTGAAATGTAATATCTCTTCCAAAAAATAATGATAAATAATATCGAAAATACAATTAATTTTCGTGACTCTGTTTCCATACAATTCTTTCCTTTGAATGGATTCATAAAAGTCTTGAAATCAAGAAAATAAGGATTTGTATAGAATTGCTGACACGAATCAAATCCATTTAAAATTATCCTTTCTTTTGTCTATTGAAGAAATGTTGCTATAGTTAGCTCTCATTTACATAATGTACGCATATTTCCTTCTTAGCCTCAAAAAGACCTTGATAGTTTGAGCTGATTTGAAGATATTGACCACTGAATCATATAATGCATTGAATTCATCAATAGTTGGTAAACATATTTATTTAAACAATATTTGAGTTTAAGCTATTTGTGAGCAACAAAACTGAATGAACACAATATGTGTCATATAAACAATGTTTTGTTTCAAACGACTGAACGCTTCTCTCTCTTAATAGTAATCAACTCTAAAATCATTTCCTATTTATGTGATGCCTAGAGTCTAGACTGAACTCTGCATTAGAGGAAGAATATTAATCTTATTTAATGTCATCTGATTTAACATTTATAAAATGAAACATTAGTTGACTTAATACGAAAAATATTATGAAAAATGATATTTTTGATGATTACCTCAAATAAGGAAAGAAAACATTTGGACATTAATTATTGCGTGCCTTAGAAACTGAATACAGTATATGAGCCACAGATTAAATATTCTAATAAATTGGAATAATAAATATGACCAAGCTGATCTTTCTATTCTACTCTAGAGGATTAATTCCATTTGACCTGAATTGACAAAGGATCTTTATTAAAATTAATTGCATTCCAGATCCAATTGGCAGACGCTCTTTGCAATTAAGCGAATAAAGAATATGGCATTACTGTAGTGTCATTTGTGCACGGGTGCATTTTCTATACTAATCAATTAACTTATATTTTACAGCTAGTTATTCGTAAGTATTCTTCAATAGTATCAGGATTCTTTAAATCGCTGTTATTTGTTGAAAATCTTTGGCCACATATTGTATGTTAGTTTAGACGCATATTATTCATAATCTGTTTAATACATACAATTCTTATTATATTTTTATCTCTTTTCGTTGTCCGGCTCAGGAATGGTGCTGAGAGTAATAGAGTGGTCATTATTCAAATATTAGTACACTTTCTATACAAATTGAGTTAAATGTCAGGACGTCTGAGATTGTGGCAAGGACAATAATTGCCCATTCTATGAGATTCATCATTAACCCCATCCGCACCACAGCTTACAAAACTCATAAGTATTCCGGATTATAATTAATTAGAGAATAATTAGCAAAAATAATTTCTTTAAACATATTTTAAATTTTTTATATGAATTCACTAAAAATTTTCTAATATTTTATAAATTAACTCAAAATTCAATAATATTTAAGAAGAAAATACAAAAATATTTTATGTATTCTCTTTGAAAATCAAAGAATAAATAAAGAAAATACAAAATTGGGCCAAAAATAAATTGATAGAGACATGCAATTGATTGAATCGACATATTTTCTGTTTATTATATTTGTTGAGTAAACTCCGAAAAAATAAAGTGAATTTTTCTCTATTTTTTAATAAAAATAAATTTTATTTTTGGCTAAATATAAAATCCGATAAAATTTTCAATGAAAATAAAATTGTAAATGAGAAGGGTTAGATCGAAGAAATGGCATGCATTATAGAGAATGAGATAGCTGATTATAGTACTCACCCAGATAAGTGCTGGTTCCGGTCAGTATGAATAGAACTTTGAGCGCATCTAACATTGATTAATAATTTATTTGTTTTCTATACTTTTTAATTAAATATTAATCTAATAAATGAACGGAAATTCAGACAAGAAATCTGAACTATTTTTGATAATTTATTCTCGACGTAACAATCCATTCGACACTCGTATAAGAGGTTTATTCATACATTTCGTGATGTTATTCAGTGATGAAAAGTATTAAGTTTTGAAATCACTTTAACAGTAAATACTTAATATTCTGTGCAAATAATTTCAGTTAAAAATATAAAAACAAATATAAATATTCTCTCTCTTTAATTGCGTTACCAAAAAGTGAATGAACTAATTTATATTTCGCTGAAAACCTTTTTAAATGACAAATATTTGTTGTAAAATAAAAATAACTTAATTTTCATAAATAAATGTCTGCATATTATTAAACCCAAAACAAGTGAGTATTTGCTTATATTTATACTTAAAAAGCTTTTAGAAGAAAATGATTCAATTCTTTCGTCGCATAAAATATCAGTTGATTTTAATACAATGAAAGCAAAGGGAAAAAAGTATCCGAAATAAAAAATTCAATATTATATTTAAGTCACTGTCAGATTGATTCTTATCTAAGACTTGAAGTGTGAGAATAAGCAGAAATAAAATATACTGAAGAATAAGTCTGAGAGTCGAGTGTATAGTCGATAGAGTCGACGAAATGAGAGGCAAAATAAATAAAATGAAAAAACTATAAAAAGAAGATTAAAATAAAACTTAATTTAATATAAGTTATGCAATATTGGGAACGAAAGCAAAAACAAACTTCTCTTTTATTAACTGTGAATATATAGAGCGAGAGATAGAGAAATAGGAATAGGAATGGGTTACTAAACAAAATGATCACGATCTGTAGATCTGTAGAGTTAAGCACAGGGAGCACAATATATAAAGCGGTAGAAGAAGATGAAGAAGATTTTGATAGACATTAAACTATTAAATATAGAAATACAGCGCTTTATAGTTTAACGGCACCGACAGAGTGGCTAAGAGTGAGTAAAAATTTCTGTTCAAACTTGAATTGATGTGAGAACAGAGTCGGAGACATGAAATTCAGATGCGATTCGAGCTGTCATTACTAATAGTGTGTCCGATAATAACGTTTGACATCATTATCAACACATAGAGTCAAGAGTTAGTACGAGTGCGGAGAGCGTAGAGAGCAGTATGTGATGGAGAGTGAGAGAGCACTGGACAGCATAACTGTGCGAACACATAGATAGCAAGAGCGGAGCACTAACTGTAAGAGAATAGTGAAAAGAGTAATACTATTGATATAATAGACTACGTCTTTGCCGAACCGACGATATATGAGTCGAGATTGAGAGTGAAATGCCTGAGCCGTACACTACTGTATATACAGTATAGAGAGCATAGAGAGCATAGAGAGCATAGAGAGCACACAGAGAGTAGAGCTCTATATTTATGCAATACTTATGTATTGGATCCAGAAGTCTATGTATGCTATCGTATGTATGGAATCGTCAAAAAGTTTTGCTCAAGAGTTTTGTGCCATTCATGCGCAACGCATTCGCCTTTTCCCATACCATTCCCCTATTGAATAGAATCAATAGATAATGTTTGGATGTAATGCTTTCAAACCAGAAAAGGATAAGAAAAAAGGTTAACACAAACACTCAGTAATAGAGCGGATGAGAGATTGGTCTTATCAAACAGAGTATCATTTTTATCAATAATTCAGTTAATTATTGAATTTATTTCAACAAAAAATTGTTTTTATTTTTCATCAATTCTTCCATTTTCTCAATCGATATAAATCTCTTTCTGCCAAATGATAACCGATTTCTTCCAAAACATTATATAATTTGAATTAATTTAATTCTATTTTGACAAATGAGACAACAATACTGTTAATTATGATCGACGTACCGACAGGACAGTTATAATTTATTGATTCTGGTATAAGTTAGATTGCAGACAAATAACATGGATCAAATTAAATGCTAAACTTTGTTATATTCTTTGTAGTGTTTCACTGAGTGAATGCTAATTAATTTCAATCACTTTTTAATTTTTCTTCAAAACAAATCGATTTACAAAAACCTAAAAAATGTTGTATTTTTCGAATACATAAAATTCATTGATGAGAGTAACCTTCATATTACCCCCGGCTATTTCTTGTTAAAATGAAACTGGTCTTAAAATTTTAAACCCTTTATTTGTGTGTACTAGTCTATTTAAAAAGATAACTAATTCTAGTTAACCCTGTGTGCCGTACATTATAATTCTAAGGCTAAAGTAGTTTCTGAAAATTTTCAGATTTCGGAATATGCGCCTTGCCTATAGGCTTGCCATCTCCCAAATCCCCATTCCTTGATATCTATCGAATTTTTTCAAAAATTCCTTGAGCTTTCCTTGAGAATTCTTTTTTATTCAATAGTCTAATTATTATTAGCTCCGCTTCCGCAGGAAAAGGTGTATATTGTTTAGTAATTAATTGCCTCCCCCCCCTCGAAAGAAGGAGGAAAGGAAAGGTCTGGAAAAAACCTTTATTAAAAACAGGATAGGCCAGGGAAAGGCTAGCGAAAGGCTGAGAAAGTACTTTTTTATTTTAAAAATATTTCCAAATTTTTTCCTTGAGGTTTGTTACTCAAGGAAATACCCTAGCATATCGCCTCGAGTAGAACCCTTATTCCTTGAGAATCAAGGTGAATTCTTGAGACCTGGCAAGCCTAGCTATAAATAGTATAGTATTCTATGGGTAGCTATGGCTGAATACTAGCGAACATAATTTGATCTGGTCAGACTCAGTGAGTGTATAAAGTTGATCAGGCTAAATATGCCTGACGATTATCTCGTGAAACCTAATTATATAAACAAAATAAATTAATTCTATGGTCAATTGAACCCTTTTGGCTGGAATCTTTTTATCCTGATGCTACTTAAGATGATCCTATGGTCAAATATAACGTTGGACGTGGATTAGATTCTTTATTTTTGCATTCGAATTGTTAATAAATAAATATTTGTTAACTAATAGTAAAACCTTATGCTTATTCTTATGTAGATAACTCAGCTTGATACTATTATTAAAATTATTCAGGGTAAATAATAAATAACTAATTGTTTTCTATAGTTAATCTTTATATATTCTGCAAATAAAATCTTTTGATTAAAGTTTTGTAAACCAAAAATTATTTTATTTTTATTATTATTAAAATAAATTAAAATATTAGAAAATTTTGTCGAATCAGAGATAATATTAACAAATAAGTGACAGAAGAAAAGCAAACAATTTCATACTTCCATCTCTTCTAATCTCTGTAACTACAGTACATTATATTATATTAGATAATAATTAAAATCTGAACAAGATTTCTAAAATGAACCACATTGTTGGTAATCGCGAATGAGAGGCATAACACTTGATCTGATATATTAAATAATTAAGCTATGGTACAATGACATAGAGCTTAGATTAATAAAACTATATTTGAAAAATTTATACTTGTCAAGTTTGATCTAGTCTTTCGAAAAAGTGAATGAAGTGCAATATAGATCGAAAGCTCATACAGTCTTTAGAAAAAGTGATTGAGTGGGAGATTTTTAACATGCTTAATTGTAATTTAAAACATAACTAATATAAAATAAAATAAAATTGAAGGTTGAATATAAAGTTCATTGTTTATGGGTTTAGTGACTATTCATAAAATCAATTAAGTAATGAATAGACTGTTATTTTAGCAGTTTATTTGACAATATTAGTCTTGTCTTAAAGCTAATATACCAGGGCTCAATGAAAACGCTGACTTAGAAGAGGTCATTCGCACTGCATTTTCGAAAATAACTCAAGAAATGTTGTAGAACGTCAGAACTGAATCGGAATTTAGACTTGGTCATTGCATTATTCAGAATTACAGTCAATTTGAACATTTGATTTGATTCTTATTTTATTATATTATTTAAATAAAAATAATTCAATAAAATAATTGGCAAAATCGTCTAAAATGTAGTTTTCTTAATTAATTGATCTCTATTTGAATTACCCGGTTAGCGACTGTTCCCCATTAGTGACTACCAACAATGTGGTGCGCAAATTTTTAGAAATCTAGTCCAGTTTTGAATGTGAACCCTCTATATTAAGTTCAGTATTAAAAATGTTTTAAATTTTAGAATTTTTTTGAAAACATTTTATTCACATTCAGAGATGTTCAGTAATGTTGGGTTCATTCAGCTTAAATGTCTTAGTAATAGCTCGTATTCTTTTCTTATGCGGATATTCGGCTTCTCTCGAAAATATCATCATGCTCAATTATTTGAAAGTGTCTTTTATTTTATAAGTTCACTGACGCACACCTATAATAGATGTTGTTGTGCAGTCAAATATACTGTATATACGCTTACGTCTAACTGTAATACTTGTTTAATATTAGGCACTGATGTGTATACCTCCTTGCAGGCACACTGCATAATTAAGCTCAGCTCAAGCTCAAGCATAAGTATTATATGATCAAAATTATTTAAGCCATTCATAAAATATATTTACAAAACATATTAAAGTTAAAACTGTGCCCACACTGTCCATCAGACTCATATCGATTCTATTAATATTATCTCTCCTTCGCTCCAATTAACTGACAAATCATTAGGACTTGTACTCCAATGCTAGTCATATAAACTAAAATATACCGAATAATACTAATCTGATTTTACGTTTTGGAAATGCATTTTTTATTTTATTTTTTAATTTTTTCTCCAAAATTCACCCAAATATGAAATGATTCAATTTTGGATGTGGATGCTTTACTGGATCTGGATAAAATTGATTCAGACAAATTCAAAGCGCAATTACCAGGGCTGTCCAACTTCCAATTAGGGTATAAAATTGTAACACGTTATTTATAGTGATTGCAGATTTGATCTGGTTCACAGTGTCAAACATTTCCAAACAAGATATGACGAATATATCGATTGTTTACAGCACTGGTTCTATGTTTGCATTATTTAACTAATAATAACCGATAGAATTCTTAGCATTTAGTATTGAACTTATTTTTTGATTACTGGCTAACTCTTCCTTACAATTATTGTTACTATGTTTTTGATAGTTTGATCTTTAGTACCTTTTCAGCTCATAAGCTCACTATCAAAAAAGTCTATACGATCCGTGCATTCACGGGTTTCTGGACTTCATTGGCAATTACTATGACATCAATAATGCGATTGCAATACAATATACGAATGATTTATTGATTCAAACATTTTTGAATAATTAGAAGACATGACTTGTAAGACCACTATAATAGCGGACAAAATAAATACAATTTATGCAGTTCTTGGTTTTCACTTGAATTGACCTTTGCCAAGTTATGTCTTATTCTACTCACTATCCATTGTACCTGTGGTAAATATTACTAATACAGTGCCAAGAATTCAAACCATATGAATATTCTCAATGACTCTCATACTATAAATAATTTGTTAAAAATCTTGTTATAAGTTATGAAAAAATAAATTTAATAAAACTTTTCGTATATTTCGTCGATTTATTTGACTGAAAAATTCATTTAAACGAGAATTTTATGCAAAATATATGTAAAATATGAAGATTCGCAACAAAAATGATTTAAATAAATAAAATGAAGTGAATTACTAACCGATTATCCAAACGATTGCGATCACAGACTTTGTGTGTCTTTCAAAAGCAAACAGATGTCCGAATGGATAGACAATTGCAAAGTATCTGCCAATAGAATCAAAATATAAACCAATTAGTCATTCAATTGTATTATTTAATTAACGAATCACAAGGTTTTAATTCTGATACTAAAGTGACTTTTTGTTTAGATGTGCAAGCTACATAAAAAATATACACATGATATTACCCTGGTGTATGTTTTATTTACTGAATGCCACTTAGAGTACATATTCATGAACCTGTTTGCCAACCATAATAATAATAATAATAATAATAATAATAATCATCATCATCAAACGTTAATGACATCTCTGTCAGCTATGACTGGTATTCTTAGAGAGACCTTGGTATCGATATATTCTAAGAATCTTACAGATAAAATTTTCGGTCTGGAGTGGGTCTCCATCTCAGCTCTAACGGTCTCACAGTGCTGTCTAACTCTGTTGAATGTGTGACCAGCACTAGCCAGTGCGCCACTACCAGGCCATTTGGACCTTAGGGTCATAATGTAATTTTGTAAATATTGACTATATTTGGCTTTAATTTAGTCCTAATATTAAACTGATTTGTATATCACTGTTGAGCACAAGAGCTTAACTAACGAAAGCACACTTACTCTCGATTGAAATGAATGAAACAATTTGAGCATAAAATAAGTGCTTGAGTTGAGATCCCAATTGGTTGAGATGAATGATAGGGAAAACAACGTTTACTTACGGTACTACTAGAGAACAGAACGAATTAGGCTTTCAATTATATGAGGGGTAAAATCGTTGAATTATAACCAGAATTTTTAGAGAAAAATATCGGAAAAAAGTAGAGCCTATCATATCATGTTGAAATGTAACCTACCTTGATCACCTGGATATTTCTGTTTATTCAACTAAATTTAAAATCAAAAGTAGTCAAGGGCTGAATTGGAATAAATTCTTATTGAATGCAAACAAAAATTGTTCCTCTCTTTCAATAGCTATTCAAAGAAAAGAAAAAAAACAAACAATGAATTTGCATAATATTATTCAATCAAATATCCAGAGCATCTGAAGTGAATTCTATCAGACTCTGTATTATAGCTGAAATACAAACTCAAATACTGTATTGAAAATTGCATTTCAATGCTTTAGACGAATAAAACTAAAAGATATTATAGAAAAAGTAAATCCGAAAACAAATTGTTTTAAAAACTCATCCATTCGTTGCTTAAACCCAATCAATAAACTTAAATAGAAGAGCAATGATTGTAAGGCATTAATATCTGCAGCCGTTATAACATAATGAGCACATGAATAGAGTGAAATCGAAAATTGAAACAAATTGAAACTGAATTATAAAATTGTATTAAGGTCATAATAATGAATGTAACAAGCAAGAATTCTATGCAATGAACAATTATCAGAGATAGGCAATGGAGATATAGGAAGTATACCCATTTGTGATTTTTGCTGATGCTGACCCCCCTCTGTTTTTCGATGATTTGGAGGAAAACTCGAAAAGGGGGCGCTTTTGGGAGAAAAAGTGATTCATTGTACCCCTTTTTGCAAAATTTTGGCTTACCCTCCCCTGTCGTCAGACCCATTGCCTATCTCTGACAATTATTTTAAATAAAAATTAATAATTATCAGTAAAAGTCAACGATTTGCACCTACAGTATGGGTTAAATTAACTAATGACATGATAGCACTCAATAGAATCTCAAGAGCACTAAATTAAAACTATTAGAAAAATAAAATAATTAAAAGGGATGGCCAAGGGGTGTTTAGCCTTATAGGTTTTAAAAATTGGCAAAATTACCCCCTATGATTTTGAGCCATATAAGTAGGCTTAACGCAATCTTAACCGGCGTCGGATCCCAATCCTCAGAATTCTTTTTATATAACAAATTCAGAAAATGTTATATATTTACAAAAAGTTATTTTTCGATTAAAGGAATGGATTTTATAAAATATATCTTAAAATAACATTTTTATATTTTGATTAAATTGAGTTAACAGGCGTATAAGGGTCCCCTGGTCATTGCAGTATTGAAAATAAAGAATGTAAGAGTTTTAAAACAAAAATAATATGAAAATCTTTATCGATTTTTATCTCATATTTTATTTCTAAAAATTATTTTTATTTTTAAAAATTTTCATTTATTTCAACCAAATTCGAGAAAATCCAGAATTATTTTGTAAACCCTTAGAGAAATAATTGAATTCAGGATTTCTTAAGAACTAGCTTAACCAGGGTACAATGTAGTAATAAATATCAAAAGCTAAAATATACAAGTTTACTTATCCGGACATAATATAATATAAATGAATTTAATCTGTGTCAATTAATTCAGGGTTTTCCGACACTTCCATTGAGCAAGATGCTTTGATTCAGTGATGCATTTAAATCAATATTTTTTCTAATCTGTATCTAAAATAAAAAATTATTCCAAGAATTCTGTTCGGAATCGTTTCAAACTTCGACTTGAATTGAATGAATGAACGATTCTTTCATGCATTGCTGTATACCTGGGCTACTCTGAATTAAGAGTTTCTGAGTTCGAATCAATTAAAAAGTTAATTCAGATGAGACATGTATTTCATTTCGTATACTCCCAATAGACATAGATATTAAATCAGTTGTGCAAGGTTATACGATTAAGTGTATACAAAATGTTCATTCACTGCAAATAAGTTTTTCAATTGAAAATCAATCCAAACTAATATATTCATATATTTCTGTATATAATATGTTTGCGTTTGAATTATTCAATCGATTGAAAAGGTTTCACTAAAATCTGACCAGGCGGAAGGAGTGGGGGCTCTTTTGCTATATCAACTTTAAAACTGCTCAGGTCATTGGCGCTGTGGTTTAAGGCGTCAGTTGTACTATCTTAAATGGTGACTGAGGTAGTGGGATCGAACCTCGATTGGGTCAGCTCTTTCTTTCTTCAGAAAAACTTGTTTTTCAGTTGAATGGATTGAAGAGGGCACTGGTAGGGTCAAGATTGTCCGCGGGCTGTCAGACCGAGGGCCGAAAAATTCGGGACTGTGTGTGACTTAACAAAGAGTTGCTCATACGGAGGGTTCAGGTGTATCCTCTTACAACTGTGACACTATTCCCCTATCGTACCAATGAGTGATGTAGGGGTCCCTGGCTGGCTTGAAAACCCCAGCAGAACAGGGAAAAGCTTTCGGACAGGAAAGAGAGACGTAAACTTCTGTCAAACAGAACAATTTCATATTTGGAAGACTGGGTCAAACTATGGACAAATTTTTAAATGTTGAAAATGGATTCGATTGTATATTAACGATATTTTTGTATTGAGTAGATTTTTGATAACCTTATTGGTTGATAACCTCTATAAAACCTAAAGGTGCCTTTACCTACAGGTGCCAAGCAATTTAAAAACCACGCAAGGTACAAATTCTTTGTTAAGTACTTTGCAAAAATATAAATTGTGTGTATTTTCTTGTATCATATGTGTCCTTGGTTCTTTTAACTATTGGCACAATTAATCTCATAATTATTTGTGTTCTTATAATATAAAGTAATATAAAGAGACAAACCTTTCGATTCCTATTGCAATCAATGTGTAAACACTGACACAAACAGCACACCCGGTAATAAATTGAGTGATCGGACACATAATAGTGGGGAACACCCATTGGCCGTACCTTTAATTTAGATTAATTAAGTCTTTGTCGGATTGTCGTATGTTTGGCTCAGAAACAGATAAAACAATGTTTTGGCTGAGAATACAAATGGACTAAAAATAGTATCAGCTTGCAAATATTCTATAATCCAGGTATACCTCCCAACGATTTTTAGATTCAATATTTTTCATTTTTTTCACTAGACTTATAAAATAAGGTAAGTTTGAATTATTTTGGAAATATACATGTACCGTACTATCTAATTTAATCAGGCTACTGCCTGGGTAGATTGTATATATTTATATTTTTCAATTGTTATAATTTGCTTGCCATTATTTGATTGGACAGGATAATCTAACAATTTGCATATTTTTTTCGATTCAATTATTTAATAAACTTTTTAATCAAGTGGTTATGCTATCTGTGAGTCGAGACGACAGTCCAATAAAGACATATAACGTGAATAACATATACAGTAATGAGAATAACGTGAACTCACATGAAGTCAGTGTAAGAAAAAGGTATTGAAAACAAAGCAATCAA